>JAKOGI010000368.1:412500-659117 GCA_029747015.1 Carnegiea gigantea | reverse complement strand
ATATATATACACACACACATACATATATATAACTATTGCCAATTTGTAGTACTATTTTTATTAGAGATGAAAAAAATTGACCCGACACAATTGCTGATTCGAAATCGGCGCGAAGTTAAGTGGGTTTGGGTATAAATTTTTGACCCGTTTAATTAAACAGGTTGACAAGTTATGCTCATTTAGTTAAATGGGTTAGATTTAGACCGAGATTCTCGAAATAAAAAAGTATCTATTTAATCCGTTTAATTGAATGAGTTAAATAAGTCAACTCAGTTTTTTATTTTTTACTTATCCATTTTGTTTTTGTTGGATAATTGAGAACGTAAAAATTTTTGAAAATTGTGAAGTATGACGAATCTGGGAAATTTCAAAAAGTAATTATTTAATATGATATGTAAGCTTAAGTTTTAACACTGTAATTACGTATTAGTTGAAAATGTTAAATGCGTAAATAGTTAATTAAGCGACTGAACTTGACATGTCTATCTTAAACGGGTTCAGCGGGTCAACCCGTTTAAATATTAAATGGGTACATGTCAAGAATTTTCAACCCGTTTAATAAACGGGTTAGGTTCAGGTCGAGAAATTCTCAACCTGTTTATATTCAACACGAACACGAACCCAACCCGAGACGACATATTAGCCAGCTCTAATTTTTATATGATGATGTCTCTATGAATGCTGCCTGTAGTCATAGTGTTTTGTACCTGTATGCCCCATCTAAGGCCAAACTATCCAGACATTGATCTGAAAAAGAGCTTTTTGGACGATGTGCTATCGCAATTTGCTGATGTTTCTATAGCATTAGCTCTACTTATTGGTCCTTTCAATGTTTGTTAGCTTGGTCTTAACCGGATTTGGTTTTGGCCTGAAAAACATCATTGTACCAACTCATTCAAACTTGCTAGCTCAAAAAGCAAAGCATTGTGTGATTACACAATGACATAGGTTCGAATCCCATATAGGCTTCTTAGGTGCTTTAAAATGTTCATGAAAATCATGACTTATAGATGCCACTATTTGTGTTTACTTAATTAATGGAAAGTACGTTGAATACTACTTAATAGTCTAAAATGTATAATGACTAAGTGTTAAAAAAATATGGTGAACCCCTACTTCGCATAAAATGTTTCATATTTGGCACTAAAATCAATCTCCATCATGTAATCCTTTAAGTTGTAACTGGTAAGTACTTATATGAAGTAAAAAATGCATGTAATCACAACTGTCAAACAACTGATGGCTCCCAAGACCTTATCCTAAACATACACCTTAAAATGGTGGCCAACCCATATGATACAATCCAAACATAGTTATCTAATTGTGCATATAAATCTCAACTGCTAGCTAGGACCAATTCAATAGCAATCAAGAGCTCTCCTCAACTTTATCTTGCTTTATACCCTAAAATAGTAGTTGATCAGTGGCAAATATATTCTCACCCGAATGTGCATACAAATCAATACTGCTGCCTAAGACCTACCTTGATTATGACCATGACATATAGCTCAGAATAGAGGCACACTACTCACTCGAATTCTTAGAAAGGAAAATTATGAGAATTTTATTATGAGAATTTTAGTGCGTAAAGCATTGAGTCGAAAGCTGGTTAAGACATTGAAATCAATCATCCTAAAATGCATGCAGGAAAAGAGAAAAAGGGACATATAAATGCATATGTCCATGAGGACTTCCCAATAAAGGTACCATAGGAAAACAATTCAAGAGAATACTAAGTCCTAGAAAGCCCTCTATCAAATTGAAGAATTGGACTATTTCCACTATAGCATTCTTGTTTTTAACAACCACTTTGGTTCTCCGAACTCTTGCTCCTAGTTGTTCCTATCCCTATCTCTCTCCCCCTCTATTTGGAATGCAAATTTTGGTATTGCAATGATGTTAGCACTATATATGAAGTTTACATATGTAAGGTTCAAGCAAGATTGCCTTAGCAATTCACAAGTCGTGGTGTTTGGTCAACACATGCGAAGAACATAATACCCATTGTAAGGGATCGACCCTTGAAGTTAGCTAATAGTGTATACAATTCAATTTCTTTTTTATTTTTGGAATCATGTCGTATTTACCTGCTATTTTCTATAATTCTAATTTTTGCCTGACTTCTATTTTCTTCGGATGACTTTATTCACAACAATATTGATATATGAACTTCATAAAATATGGCCAAGCTAGGTTGGAACAAGAATTTTTGACAGCATGAGTGGAAGGATTATGGTAACTAGTCTAGCACGTCTTTTATCCGCAACTTCTAAGATCTTGTGAACAATAGGGGAAGATATCTCCCCCGTATTAGGACTGCTTTATGCACCCACTTTTGCGCCCATCTTCTTTCCTTCTATTGAGTTGTATTTTTATAATTCTCATAGTCGAATCATCTTCACCTGTTAATCCTTTGTGGGCTAAATTAGGACTCTCCTTGATGCGGAAGCTTGTACCTAGATCTTTTCTACTAAATGCTACGCACGGAATAGGTGGCTATTAGAATGACTAAGGAGTCCCCACCCCAAACCCAAATCACACTTAGGGCTAGATTTAGTATGAGGGAGAGGGTAGAGAGTATGTTGATCTAAGAATGTTTACTACTCAGCTGTTGTATGTTTTCCCTGTTCCAATCACCTCCTTTTATAATAGCATAAAACTTGTAACAGAATCATGGCATTGGATAGGTTGATTCATACTGAATTAATCTCCTTGCAACTGCCAAATCAATGATGATTATGGTGTAATTATGTGACCATTACTCTTCGATGAATAACTTGCCCTCAGTCACATAAACCACAAATCCCATATCTTTCTGCCAAAAAAATTTCCTCATGCTTCATACTAGGAACGGAGCATGTGACCAAAAAATGAAACAGTAGTGTTATGTCAAGTCACAATCTAACTGACACAACACTTTCACATAATCTCAATACCCCGAATCATTCGGACATCACCAATGGCATACACTGTCCCTTTTCTGCCCATCGATAAATCAATTGGTTATATACTGAACATAATAACTCGGGCTTGATATGGTGATGAGAAATGATTATTCCTTAGACAATTAAAAATAATATATCTTAGCATAACTATTTTCCTAATGTGTTCCGCTAGACCATATACATTTTAACCCTTGGAAAACACATTGGAGTAGCAACATCATGCTTTGACTTCATATTATAGTTGACTTCATATTATAACTCTAAGTTGAAGAGTATTGCCAATTAGGGCCACACAGTGTCAAGGAAAGGGAACTCACTTGTCACTCGTCAAATAGGTTGACATTTAGTACACACAATATGAAAGTGTGTCACTGCATAGCTCCTACTATGATGAGCATGTCACTCTTCTATGCCATGTGAATCATAAGTCCAGCTTTTACCTAAAAACCAACCTAATTGACCAAATCAACATATCTAATGTTAAGCTTTGTGGTCATAATTCGGCTATAAGGCTTCAATATGAAAACATTGTATTTCACATTTGACTTTCATAAGTCTCATTTTAGACTCACTATGACGACTACCACACTTTATAACTTCTCATTCATGCAACACAAATATAATGATAATGCAATATTACACACACCTAGTGTTAATATTGAAAAGTCTCATCCTGCCTGCTACCTAAGTGGCAGGGCGATTGCTTGCATGACTAGGCCAATCAGAACCCTGTTGACATTTCAACGTGCCTTATAATGTAATTGCATATTTATGAATGTTTGAAAAGAAGCATCAATTTTTATTTCAAAATACTCAATACTAGGGAAAACATGTCCATTATACACTTAGATAGATCTAAAAAACTAAGTCCTCCGCATACCTAACCTCATCACATGTGCTTTAAAAGTGTCTTTAGGAATAAGCTTTGTTAAAGGATCTACCATCATCATACTTTTAGATATATACTTAATGGCAACTGTTTTTCTCTTTTATGGCATTTTGAACAAAATGGTAACGCCTTATGATATGCTTCGTTTTCCTAGAGAACTTCGGATCTTTAGCAAATTGGATGGTAGCAGTATTGTCGCACATCATTTCTACAGGATCCCTAGCTCTAAGAGTGAGATTGAGATCCTGGAGGAAATGCCTCAACCATATCGCCTCTAGATCGGCAAGGCAATAAGCAAAATACTCTACTTCCATAATTGAAAGTGCTATGCAATTTATTTCTTACTGCACCAAGGTATGCCTCCCCTGCCTAGGGTGAATACATATACTAAGGCTGACCTGGACTCATCCAAATCACCACCCCAATCAGCGTTCGAATATCCTCTTAACCTAAGGTCTCTGCCTTGGTAGCAAAGCACCAGGTCAGTTGTACCGCGTAGGTAGTGAATGGTTCTCGGCTTACCAATGAGCATGCCCTAGGTTACTTTGGCAAATACTTACCAAACCAACCGCAAAGGAAATGCCTAGCCAGATACACAATATGGCATATATTAAACTTCCTATTACACTTGCATAGGAGACATTGCTCATTCTCTCTTTTTCTTTGTCTGTTTTAGGACATTATTCAAGACCTAAGGTTAGACCTTTTTCAATTAGAGTGTCCACAGGTTTAGAATTATGTTGTTAAGCCAAAAAATCATACATTGTTTTAACAATTATTTTGATTATATTTTACACATTATTGTGTCTAATTTACTTTATTTTTTATATTTTCCAGGTTAGGCATTAATAAAATAAAAAGGAGAAAACAAGTTGTCGAGGAGCGGATTTTACACACTTAGCTATAAAGACGGTCCAAAAATAATAATTATGGAAAAAATTATTTCCACAATTATTTAGGTTGGGCTAGGGTTTTAAGAGTTGGGAAAAGGCTAGAAGTTTTGAAGGAGAACAAATCTAAGGAAGAGATAAAAGAAACCCTAACTTAGTAACCCTAATCCTCCTCACTTCCCATATATACCTCCACCATAAATCAGCTTGAGGAGACCCATCAGCGGCTGCGAGCCTCATACAAACCCACGATCACCAAAATCATCCCTCACCATCTTCTCCTCCACGCTACCCCATCTTCTTCACCATCAACATTATCTTAATACCATTATCACCATCTTTCAATCATCACCATAAACACCATCATCATCTTGCATCAACCCATCAGCCCCACGTAGCAAAGCCTTCAACCTCCTCCTCGTCACATGCAGCCATCAATCTCACGGCCTTCCTCTGTCTTTTTTTTTAATTTTTTTGTTTAGTTTACTATTAAACATGAATTATTTGGGTGAATTTTGTGATTTTATTTTTAATATGAGTGAGTAATTCCTTTTTACTTTGTATAATCTTCTTGAAGCCATGCTAAATTTACTATTTTAAAACAAGTCTTATGCTTTATTGCCTAGTTGATTCATATTCATGATTCTATAGCGATTAGTATTTATCGTTTATGATATTCGTGTTATATTAATTAGAATGCATACTAGTTAGTTTAATACGAATTCATATGATAGTTTAAAAGACTTTAATACATAAAAGTTATTGTCTTTTAAGCATTAGTATTACCCTAATTAATCATGGATGGCTCAAACCATCTCTTTTAATTAGGTAATCATTATAGATCTTTATTAAATCAATTTACTAGTAAATTAGTTACAAAGCGTTAGATGATGTTTTTCTAGTACGTAATGCTCTGGTTTGATTAAATTCTTGTGCTGGTGTGAGGGTTATCAAAACTAGTAGGGTTTATATTAGGGCTGGACCTAATTAAACTAGAATCTAAGGAAAAATAGGGAAGAACCGCTGGTGGATGTCTTCTACAGTTTAACTCATGAATGAAATTAACTTGTGTATTAATGATAAATATTAATTTGCATGGTGGATTGAGATTATACTAAGTATCCTTCATAAATTTGACAATTTTTGATCATTTTTTGTTACTTAGAGTTAATTTGATTAATTTGTTCTATTTTTATTAGCTTCAATATAGTTTCAATCGAACCCCCCCCAAAAAGTATAGTCTTTTAGAAGTGTCAAGGTAATTTTAGATAGTTTAGATTTTGATTTTTAGAGTGGCTACAATTTTAGATTGATTTATATTCAATTCTAGTATTTAATTACCGGTTTGTTAGAAATTATAGTTATTTTTGTTCTTTTTTGATTTTTATTAGTTCTTAGAGTCTATATGGTGTCCTAGTCTACCCATATTTAATTCCGTAATTTTTGGAAGTTATTTGATAATTTTTCAGAATTATTTTGTGAAATTGATATGTGCAGGTTTTTAGGTTATTAATTCTGAAAACTTTGATTTTAATTGATAATTCACAATTATTAGGTATTGTTAAGTCTAGAAAATTGTGTCCTAGAATTAGGGTAATTTTCTTGATCATTTTCGTATTTATACTTATGCAGATTATTTTATTTCTAATTTTAGATTTAATATTCTGCATTGATATTCTGTAGTAATTTTCTGATTTGATTTTTCTGAATCTATTTGGATACAATTGATGCGTTATAAGCTTATATACCTAAAGAATGATATTTTAGCTTACTATTTGACATTTTTAATATTTATTTTCTGATTATTATTTGCTATTTTGATTTTTTATTAGAATTTCAGTTACTATTATGTTTTTATTTTTCTAGGAAAGCTCGTTACTGTTTCGCTTCCAGAGTATAATCCAAATATTTAGGAGCATCATTGGGTGTTTTTTCAGATTTTTATTCATTAGATTTTAATTATTTTAGAATTATTAAAATTAGATTCAATAAATTAGATTAATAAAATCATTTAGGATTAAGCTAGCCTTTTTAAAACAATCTTTCCTCGTGGATCGATCCTTACTTCCCTATGCTATAAAAAGTATTTAATAACTGAAGTAGTGGTTAAATTTGTAACTCTCAACAAGCTTTACAAATTTTGGCGCCGTTGCCGGGGAAAGAAAATTAAATTGCTAGTTTACTTCTATTTAATTTTACTCCTTTCATTGCTTTATTTTAACTTTAGTATTCTATTTTATTTGTAGGACTTCTTGTAGTACATAAAATTAAGGAGTAGTAAGGACATTGGGGAGGTCAGGGATCAATCATTGAGAGCTGTAATCCAAGAGAATCAGCCTGACCTAGTAAGTTTGAGGGTTAAAGAGGTAAGCATGTCTACTCTTTGAGAACTTGCTGCTCCTAACTTAGAAACCCAACTAATGTCCATTACTTATGTTGTTTTAGATAACTTTTGAAATTAAACTCAAGATTTATTAATTTATTACCTAAGTTTCATGGATTGGTTGTAGAGGACCCCTATAGATACATTAGTGAATTCCTTATTACCTGCTCTGTTATGGTGCCTGAAGGAATTTCTGAGGACCAAATTAGACTAAGGGCCTTTCCCTTTTCTTTGCTTGGTAATGCTAAGGACTGGTTATATTATTTGCCTACTGGATCTTTTTCTATATGGACTGTATTGCATAAATTGTTTCTAGAAAAAGTTTTTCCAGCATCCTGAATTGGATCTATTAGGAAGGATATATGTGGAATCAAACAAATGAATGGGGAAACTTTTTGTGCATACTGGAAAAGATTTAATAAATTATATGCTAGTTGTCCCCAACATCAAATAACTAAACAGTTGTTGATTCAATATTTTTTTGAGGGTTTGCTTCCTATAGATCGTAATATGGTTGATGCTACTAGTGGGGGGCTCTAGTTAATAAAACCCCAGTAGAGGCTAGAAACTTATTTAATTTAATGGCCCAAAATACTCAGCAGTTTGGTGCTAGGGAGTCACAAATTAAAATGGTAAATGAGATAGATTCTAGTTCATCTCTAGAGAATCAATTATCTCACATTACTGCTATGTTAAATAAGATTGTTACTGGGGGTATTCAAAAAGCAGTGATATGTGATATTTATTGTCTAGAAGGGCATTCTACTGATGCATGTCCTACTCTATAAGAAGGTAATGTTAATGCTCTTTACTCTAACCAAAATCAAACGAGGTATGATCCCTATTCGAATACTTATAATGAAGGATGGAGAGACCACCCTAATCTTAGGTATGGCCCTCAAACCAATCCATCTGGTTTTGACCAAATGTCTCGTCAACCTTCTAATCAAGATAGGACCAACTTTCTACTTGAACAAGTCCTTAAGTAGATGAATGACAGGTTCTAAATTTTGGAGACAACTCTTAAGTAGGTTCAAGAGAGATAGACGACAACTGATATCATAGTTAGCAACTTGCAAGCTCAAATGCAAAATAGGTTGCCATCTCAGCCTTACCCTAACCCTAAGGAGAATGTTAGTGCCATAACACTTAGGAGTGGGAAAGAACTAAAAGAACATAGGAAGAGTAGAGAGGTTGAGCCTAAGTTAGAGGTCAAAGGAGCTGAACCAGAGTTAGATACAGATTCTCATCAAACTACTAAGGAAATAGAAGCGAAGAAAAGAGAACCTGATAAGCCAATTCCATCCTTTTTTAGTAGATTTCGAAGCCCTACTTCTAAGGTGAATGAGGCTAATCAAGAGATCTTAGAGACATTAAAGAAGGTAGAGATCAACATACCTCTCCTTGATGCCATTAAACAGGTGCCTCACTATACTAAGTTCTTGAAAGAATTATGTACTATTAAAAGAAAGTTAGTAGGGAATGAAAAGATAAGTGTGGGGGAAAATGTATCTGCAGTTTTTCAAAGGAAGCTTCCCCCTAAATGTCAAGACCCTGGTGTGTTTTCTGTTCCTTGCAAAATAGGAAACCTTTGCTTTGATAAAACTATGCTTGATTTAAGTGCCTCTATTAATGCTATGCCTAGATCTGTTTATGATAAACTGAACCTAGAAGAATTAAAGAAAACTGGCATAGTGATTCAATTAGCTGATAGGAGCAACACTTATCTTGATGGAGTGTTAGAGGATGTTTTGGTTCAAGTAAATGAACTAGTATTTCTTGCTGACTTTTACATAATGAACATAGGTGAAGCATGTCATGATATTCCCATCTTGCTTGGCAGGCCCTTTTTAAAAATTGCTAGGACGAAAATAGATGTGCACGAAGGGGCACTAACTATGGAATTCGATGGTGACGTGATTAAATTTAATATTTTTGATGCCATGAGAATCCCTGCTGATGTAAATTACGTGCATGCACTTGATGTTATTGATGAGTTGTCCCAAAATATTTATGACTTGTCCAATGAAGATGAATTTTTGACTGTGCTTACTAAGAGTCTTGATCATGTTGAGTTTCAAAAAGTGCCCTACCAGATTATTGACGATCTAATGGAAGAGATCCAACTAGAGGATCCATGAGCTTCATGAAATCGAGCCAACGACTATAAACAAAGGCGCTGGTTGGGAGGCAACTCAACGTTTTTAGGGAAATACCCATTTAATTTTGCTTTTATTTTCATTATTTCTATCTTTTTGAATGCAGAAGAGTAGCCTTGGAGCAACGGTAAGGTTGTCTCTGTATGACCAAAAGGTCACGGGTTCGAGCCGTGGAATCAGCCACTGACAAAGTCAGGTTAGGCTGCCTACAATTCACCCCTTGGGGTGCAGCCCTTCCCCAGACCCTGTGTGAACGCGGGATGCTTGTGCACCGGGCTGCCCTATCTTTTTGCATGCATTAGGGATAATGCATGAATTAAGTGTGGGGGTTGCATCCTGCATTTAATTCCTGCAGTTTTTATTCTTGAAAAAAAAACAAAGAAAATCGAGAAAAATTTTCTTTTTCTTATAAATAATGCATGATATGAGTTCATGCTAGGGTTGTTTGTTTAAATTTTTTTTTTTTGTTTTCTTAGCTATTTTGTAGTTTATTCTTTCATGAGTGAGGACTTCTAAGCATGCTAACTGGCTTTCAAAGAAGTTTGAGTTGATCCTCATATATTTCTTTAATGAGTAACTGTCATAATTATTCATCTTATTTTATCATGTTATATAGTCATTCAGAGGTAATAAAATGACCTGACCCATTTCCTAGACTATTGAATTAGTATAATAACTCATTAAAATTATGACTTTTTTTTTAAAAAACAAAAAGAGAGAAAAAAGAGAGTCAAGGTTGGGAATGAAAAGTACCCCTTTGAGGCATGCGCTACTGGGTGTTACTATTTGAGGTAATACTGTCACTGGAAAGCTTGCTTCCCATACTAGTGAGTCATTGAAATAAATAAAAATAATGATGAAAAATAAAGTGTTTGCTCCAGCACCTCTATTCGGGTGAGTGTGAGACAGTGAGTGTTTAATTTCTAAGACCCTATATGGCCTTGAATATGTGTGAAAGTGGAGTTTGAGGGGGGAAAAAAAGAACAAGAAGAAGAAGAAGCAAAAAGTACAAGGTAAGTTTAGAATCAATGAGTTATTCTACCTAGTTCAATTATCTCTATAGCCATATCGTACATCAGTTTTCTATCATAAATTTTTTTTAGACCTCTTGAGCAGTGTATGCATATTTAAAATAGATGGATAATTATTGATCTTGTTATTTCATTAAAGAAATGTTGTGAGACTGATGAATAAACTCTTTGATAGTAGTTGGATGTCTAGTAATTATTCACTTGTATGAGGAAAAACTAATCACTTTTCAATAAAACTGCTTTTAAAATAAGTTAAGGCCTAGTATGAATATCATAGTATGCATGACTTTATAAGAAAGAAAGAGGGTAAGTTTAAGTCGAGTCTAAGATTTCTCTGCACGAGGACATCCAAAGTCTAAGCGTGGGGGATTTGTTAAGCCATACATTGTTTTAACAATTATTTTGATTATATTTTACACATTATTGCATCTAGTTTACTTTATTTTTAAAATTTTTCAGGTTAGGCATTAATAAAATAAAAAGGAGAAAACAAGTCGTCGAGGAGCAGATTTTACACGATTGGCTATAATGACGGTCCAAAAATAATAATTATGGAAAAAATTATTTCCACAATTATTTAGTTTGGGCTAGGGTTTCAAGAATTAGGAAAAGGCTAGAAGTCTTGAAGGAGAAGAAATCTAAGGAAGAGATGAAAGAAACCCTAACTTACTAACCCTAATCCCCCTCACTTCCCATATATACCTCCACCATAAATCAGGTTGAGGAGGCCCATCAGCCACGGCAAGCCTCATATAACCCCACGATCACCAAATTATCCCTCACCATCTTCTCCTCCACACAACCCCATCTTCTTCACCATCACCATTATCTTAATACCATCATCACCATCTTTCAATCATCACCATAAACACCATCATCATCTTGCATCAACCCATCAGCCCCACGTAGCAAAGCCTTTAACCTCCTCCTCGTCACACGCAGCCATCAATCTCACGGCCTTCCTCTGTTTTTTTTTAATTTTTTTTATTTAATTTACTATTAAACATGAATTATTTGGGTGAATTTTGTGATTTTATTTTTAATATGAGTGAGTAATTCCTTTTTACTTAGTATAATCTTCTTGAAGTCATGCTAAATTTACTATTTTGAAACAAGTCTTATAATTTATTGTCTAGTTGATTCATATTTATGATTCTATAGCGATTAGTATTTATCGTGCAAGATATTCGTGTTATATTAATTAGAATGCATGCTGGTTAGTTTAATACGAATTCATATAATAGTTTAAAAGGCTTTAATACGTAAAAGTTATCGTCTTTTAAGCATTAGTATCAGCCTAATTAATCATGGATGGCTCAAACTCATCTCTTTTAATTAGGTAATCGTTATAGATCTTTGTTAAATCGATTTGCTGGTAAATTGGTTAGAAAGCATTAGATGATGTTTTTCTGGTACGTAATACTCTGGTTTGATTAAATTCTTACGCTGGTGTGAAGGTTATCAAAACTAGCAGAGTTTATATTAGCGCTGGACCTAATAAACTAGAATCTAAAGAAAAACGGGGAAGAACCGCTGGTGGACGCCTTCTACAGTTTAACTCATGAATGAAATTAACTTTTGTGTTAATAATAAATATTAATTTGCATGGTGGATTGAGATTATACTAAGTATCCTTCATAAATTTGACAATTTTTGATCATTATTTGTTGCTTAGAGTTAATTTGATTAGTTTGTTCTATTTTTATTAGCTTCAATATAATTTCAATCGAATCCCCCCCTAAAAGTATAGTCTTTTAGGAGTGTCTAGGTAATTTTAGATAGTTTAGATTTTGATTTTTAGAGTGGTTATAATTTTAGATTGATTTATGTTCAATTCTAATATTTAATAATCGGTTTGTTAGAAATTATAGTTATTTTTGTTCTTTTCTGATTTTTATCAGTTCTTAGAGTCTATATAGTGTCCTAGTCTGCCCATATTTAATTCTGTAATTTTTGGAAGTTATTTGATAATTTTTCAGAATTATTTTGTGAAATTGATATGTGCAGGTTTTTGGATTATTAATTCTGAAAATTTGGATTTTAATTGATAATTCACGATTATTAGGTATTGTTAAGTCCACAAAATTGTGTCCTAGAATTAGGGTAATTTTTTTGATCATTTTCGTATTTATATTTATGCAGATTATTTTATTTCTAACTTTAGATTTAATATTCTGCATTGATATTCTGTGGTAATTTTCTGATTTGATTTTTCTAAATTTATTTGGATACAATTGAAGAGTTATAAGCTTATATACCTGAAGAATAATATTTTAGATTACTGTTTGACATTTTTAATATTTATTTTCTGATTATTATTTACTGTTTTGATTTTTAATTAGAATTTCAGTTACTATTTCGTTTTTATTTTTCTAGGAAAGCTTTTTACTGTTTCCCTTCCAGAATATAATCCAAATATTTAGGAGCATCATTGGGTGTTTTTTCATATTTTTATTCATTAGATTTTAATTATTTTAAAATTATTAAAATTACATTTAATAAATTGGATTAATAAAATCATTTAGGGTTAAGGTAGCCTTTTTAAAACAATCCTTCCTCGTGGATCGATCCCTACTTCCTTATGCTATAAAAAGTATTTAATAACCAAAGTAGTGGTTAAATTTGTAACTCTTGGCAAGCTCTACATATGTATTTGAAAACGTTCCATGATTTTATTAATGTATGCTTCTTGACTTAAACAAAGAATCTTCCTGGAACGGTTTCGAGTTATTTTTACGCCTAGAACATATCTAGCCTTATCCATGTCCTTTACCTTGAAAATAGAGGGTAACCACTGCTTAGTAGTTTTGATCATCTTCATGTTTTTTCCAGCCAATGGTATGTCATCGACATACAAAGTAAGGAATAAAATTCCCTCATTAGTCTTCTTAACATACACACGGTAGTATTCGAAAACCAGTCTAAACCCAAGAAAACAATGGCTTCATGGAATAAGAAATACCACACTCTAGAAGGCTGCTGAAGACCATAAATAGACCTTTTAAGATGACAAACTTTGTCCTTTTGGCCTTTTGATACAAAACCAACATGTTTATCCATGTAGATCTGTTCTTTAAGATTTCTATTAAGGAAAGTAGTTTTGCATGCATTTGAAGTAATTCTAAATCAAAATGGGCAACCAGGGCTAGAAGTAGGTGAATAGATGTAATTCTCACCACAGGAGAAAAGTATCTTCGACCCCCTCAATTTGGGTAAACTCCTTCCACTAAATGGGCCTTAAACTTATCGATCGATCCATCAACCCGTTGTTTTATCTAGAAAACCCACTTCTTTCCAAGCGATTTACATCGGGGAGAAACATCAAAAAGTTCCCAAACTTTGTAACTCACCACAAAGTCCCTTTCAACCCTCATGGCATCCATCCATTCTTTGTGGTTTGGTGAATCAACAGCCTCTTGAAGAGAAGTAGGCTCATCTATTTTCAAAGGAGTGCACTTCTCTGGAGTCTAGGACCTTCGTTGGTTTAACCCACTAAGGTATTCCTCCCCTTTTCCATAGGAGGGTAGAATCCTCAATGAGTATATAATCACTATGACTATCCCTAGAAGAAGTGGGATCCTAAATGAGTGGACTAACGTTATGTTCATGAGTTGGAGAAAGAGGATGAACCCCATTCTCAGCTTGATTCTCATGGGCAACCAAAAACTCATCATCTCTTCTAGATAATGGAAGAACACTATCTTTGGTGACATGACGAGTGTTTAAATTCTCCCCTCATCAAGAGATAGTGGATCATCTTGCTGTAACTTATACAACGTTATGTCCTTTTTTATTTCACCAATACTTGGGAACTCATCCACAAGGAATTTAACATTACGTGAATTTACGTTCGTCATACCACCATTAGGGTGCTCTCCAAACATAATATATCCATTAGAGTGTTCAGGACACCTTATGAACACCATTTGGGTGGCCCTTGGATAAATTTGTCATTTTTGTGAGTAGGGTTGTGTATATAACCAGTCAAATCCCATAGGCTTAAATGTTCCAAAAAGGGTTTTCTATCCTGTCATAACTCATATAGAGCAACAGATACGCTTACTTGGTATATGGTTAAGAACATACGCTGTCATGAGCAACACATGCCCCCAAAAACTAATTTGGAGGCTGGCATGTGCCGTCATTAACCTGACCATGTTAAGCAATGTTTGATTCCTTTGCTCTGCAACACCATTTTGTTGTGGAGTGCCAGAAATCGTAAGTTGTCTTCATAGACCCTTTTCCTCACAAAACTCTCTGAACATGTGTGAGAGGTATTTACGACCACGATCAGTTCGAAAAGGCTTAACCCTCTGTTCTAACTAGGTCTCTACCTCGGCTATAAAAGACTTGAATACATCAAGTGCCTCGCAGCGATTCAATAATAGGTACACAAACCCATACCTTGAATAATCGTCTATGAAAGTGAGGAAATAGGAAGCCCCATGACGTGCTTTCACACTCATGGCTTACCAAAAGGCTTGATGCCCTGAAAGCCTTACCAAAAGGCTTCACTGTCCCATTGCCAGGTGGAAATGACTCACATCTAGATGACTTAACCTTAAAGAGTCAGTCTAAAAGACATGCTTTAGCTAGTCTACTCATTCTATCTTGGCCAATGTGGCTAAGTCTAGCATGCCATTTAATTGACTCAAAATCAAAATCAAAATGTGAGATAAAGATCGAAGAAGAATTATTGTAACAATCATTCAAATCAAGCCCAAGAAAATAGTTTCTCAACGTAGCGTGGCCAAACACATTGCCACCATACAAATTGTCTAAACCATTAGCACAAGAACTGAAAGAAAAACTAGACTTTATCACAGGAACTAAAGACAAAAGACAAACTTACACCCCAGGTGTGTAGAGAGCATTGAAGAGGAGCAATGTATTTCTGCCTCGTAATTTAAGCTGGTATGCTCCAACACCTACAACATCTTTCCCACTGTCGTTTCCTAACATGACACCTTGTGAACCCACCGAGCAGTGGTGAAAGTCCAGGAAGCTAGCTCAATCCCGAATTATATGTTTGCATGCTCCTGTATCTATAATCCAATTAGGAAAAAAATTAGCAACCAATTCATAGGAACAAACATATAATTCAGGAGAATAGTGGAGAAAGGTGCCTTGGGAGGCTCTGGACAATCCCGAGCATAATGACCTTTCTTTTCACAATTATATCACTTCACACGTGCTATATTTTTCTCTCCATTGCCTTTAGCCTTTTTTTTCTTGGCAATACACCCTTTGGCCTACCCTTTTGAGGGGGAGGAGAACCTTTCTTATATTGCCTACCTCGTGGGTTGTTATTGCCTTTAGGCCTATTTCCCTTAGAAACAAGAGCCATCTTGGGAGTATCAAACTTTTTTAGATGTTCTTCCTCCTTTTCGAGGTGACTTTGGATTTTGTGAAGGTCTTTAAGTGATCTGAATTGATCAAGACAATCTTCACATTACATTAATGTTCATGTTCATCAGGAATAGCCCGAATTACATTCAGGACTTACTCCCCCTCAGAGATTTCCTTACCTGTGGTCTTAAGATCACAAATCATGGCACTCATGGCTCGTAGGTGCTCAGCCATGGTACAACTGGAGCCCATTTTGTACTGCATCCATTTTAATAGCAAAGTACGAAGCCTTGTCTTGGATATCTATCCAAAATGGATTTTGAGTTGGTCACACGCGACCTTAGCTGTGGGACATGCCCTAAACTCTCTAATTAGATCACCGTGTATGCAATACAACATAGTAAAGCATGCCCTACTATCCTTCTTGGACCAGTCTTGGTAGGCCAGGAGGCTTTCCTAATACTGCATAGTAGTAGTATCAATGGGCTTGCCATCTTTGTTTGTCTCATGGAGACTTAGCTACTGTCAAGTCTTCTGGTAGGTCTCTTTCATTCAAAAGATATTGAATCTTCTGTTTTCACGTCTCATAGTGTCATCTAACTTCTAACTAGTAGATAATTCACAAATCATTACAGTGTTCATTGCGATATCTATAAGTATTAAAAGATGGACATAAAATGCATTTTCTTAAGCAATTCAATTATTAAAATTCCATCATTAATGTCATATGATCAAAAATTTTGCTAAGCTCATAATCATGTCGTAAATCGTGAACTAGAAATTTAAATAATTCAATTACAACATTCCCATAAAGAAACACATTCATATGGGCTATGGCCCATAAACAAATTAACATTCATTTGAATATCGCATAGATATTTAATAAGTTCATGTAAAACTAATTTACATAATAATTATATGTTAAAACTATATTTTTATACGAAACAAGTTCACATAATCACAACCCATCTTCTATTTGTAAATTACTTAACATAATTTCAGGTTATTTGATATATAAAACGAATTTATATATCTCATGAGCACGTAATAAACAGCATTTTTACATTAAATATATTATCATTCTAATAACAAGTTCATGCATTCTTAATCAAAACTAATTTAAAATTTTAATTCATCTCAAGAATTAATTATATGCTTCACATCATATGAACTTGTACCTATAATCAAAATCATAATTCAACTAAGTTATTAACATGCTATAAATAATAACCTCGTTGATAGTTAAAAATAAATCAGTTTTAAATAAAATCATAAAAAATATGAATAAAGCCTTTATAGAGCCTAGAGCCCCCTATTCATTATTGGACTCCCCTTTCTCTTTTTGACTTTGGATTTCTCTCACCCTCTCCGAGACCTCTCGGTCTCCTTAACCTCCCTGGAGCCCTCATGTTGACCGAGTTCATTGACTCCTAGTTCACTTCATTTCGCTACCCCTCTTGGCCCCAGATCAGTGTCATCTTTGACAACATTCACCTTGGTTGGCTCGAAAACCATTAGGAAAGTCCAGCACCCCACCCAGAGGATGAAACTTCCCTCCTTACTGCCACCTAAACTGAGCCCACGGCAACAGCTACCATCCAATATGACCAAAATGCCACGCCAATGAGTAGATTTGACGGCTGAGAAGTTGACTGACCCCATCAACTTGTGCAACGTGCCGCTCTTATGGCGACGCGTGATGTACACGTGCGACTATGTTGGTGTATTTTGCATGGTTTTGTGCTGGGAATGAGTAGATCGGCAGAGGTTAAGGACATCTGGAGGAGAAAACAACTAAGGTCGTCTTCGTTAGTGGCGAGTGACTTATATGCGCCACCCCTCCTGACGGTGCTAATGGGTTTCAAGTATGCTCTAACCCCCCGTTTTTGTTTTGGGTCTATGGGATGGCCGGATTTGACGAGGGTTCAACTAAGAGCATATTCTTTAGATCTGACTGGTCAGGGCCTAGGGAAGGTCTCAAATTAAGGCCAAAATTTCCTTAAAAAAAATCTAAGTCATTTGAACATAAGATGCCATAGTTGGGTTATGCAGACACTATTTAGGAATGAGGGTGTCGGATTACAAAAGGGGCCAGGGCAATCTCAATTTAGGGTTCGGTAATGTTAGCTGTAAATTACATACTCGGTTTTTATACATAGTGCATCATCACCAATTTGGCATGATTACATGATGCATTTCATTTTTAACAGATTAGCAAGAATTCGTGTCCTAGTAACACATAGATTAGGTGCACAGTCTAATTTCTTAAAAATAATGAGCATAACTTAGATCTAAGCCAACCTGAATTTTCCAAGGCTAGAGACAAACAGAACCTACCACTGTAGGGTAAATTAGGATTCACCTTATTGCAGACACCTATAATCGGATGCTGTCTGCTGAATGCTACCCATAGATTGGCTGGTTACTGGAGTCACTAGGGAGTCTGCACGCCAAACTCGAATCTCACTGATGGCTGGATTTATTTTGATCGAGAGGGTAGCGAGTAAATTGATATAGGAATGTCTGCTACTCAGCTGGTGCGTGTTTTGCCTAATCTAGTCACCTTCTTTTATAATAGCACAAAAACTTGTAATAGAATCATAGCATTGAATAAGTTGATTAATACTGAACTAATCCTCTTGTAACTGCCTAATCAATGGTGATTATGGTGTAATTATGCGACCATTACTCTTTAATCAACATCCTTAAATATTGCATTTATACGAACATCAGATTAGTTACACTTATACTTGTAGATTACAACTTTTCAATGGAGTTATTGACAATCATCTTGGTGACAACTACCAAGTCTAATTTAAGTTGACTCAATATAACTATTATATTCAAAGATAGGATTGCGTCTCACGAGCAACTTTAGGGGCTCATTAACCATCCATTGTAGATAGCATTTTAATGTCATGGAAGTCAGAAATCGGCATATTTCCCACCTACATGAGCTATAACTCAATGTAACTCTCCTTTAGATTTGGATTACCCAACTTCTTTACATATGTGCTGAAGTGTAATCCATGTTACTTAAAATAATCTCTTTGTGAGTTCTATATCACAGACCGCTCTAGAGTATCCTAAAATACCCTAGATTTTTCTAGATTCTTCTAGAGTATTTTCTAGAAGGTTCCAGAGGGTTGAATAGAATTCGACACTTGTGCAAAATCCTAGAAATTGCATAGAACATTCCGAATGTATAATATTAGCTGTAGGATCAAATGGATCTCCACCGTTCATTAAGGAGGTGGATGTGTGTATATACCCCAAGGGGAGCTCATTTGGACATAAAGCATTTCAAGTGCAAGATAAAGCATTCCCTCAAACTCTCTTTCTCTCTCTATTTGTCTCTCTCTCTAAGTTCTCTTGAGTGTGTGTGCTTACTTAGCTTCTCAAGTGTAAGTTAAGCAACCATCAAGGCTTACTAGCAAACTAAAGAAGGGTTTCAAGTGAGTTTGCTAGAGATGCATAGGCTTGACTTTGAGTGAAATTATCAGCCCGCTGAGCAAGCCACTCTTAAAGCATGTGGTGAAGTATTGGGGTTTGTCTCGCTCCATTGTGAGTGACCGGGACACTCGCTTCATGGGCACTTTTGGAGGGAGTTGCTCAAACCCATGGCCTCCAAGCTCAACTTCTCCTCCAGCTTCCATCCACAAAACAATGGACAAACCAAGAGGGTTAATGCTCTCTTGGAGCTATACTTAAGGTACTATGTGAGCGCTAATAAATAAGATAGGGCAAAGTTGCTTGACGTTGCCCAATTCTCTTATAACTTGCAAAGGTGTGAGTTCGCAGGACAGAGTCCGTTTAAGATCGTCATAGGTTAACAACCCTTGACACCAAGTTCTCATGCCAAGGGATATAAGGGTCCAAGTCCACCTATTTACAAGTTCGCCAAGGATTGGAATGATCAAGTAGGCATTGCTCGTGCTTACTTGGAGAAGGCCTCCCAGAAGATGAAGAAATGGGCCGACAAGAAGAGATGCCTGAAGGAGTTCCAAGTGAATGACCTCATGCTTGTCAAGATGTAGAACCATGCGAGGTTAAGTGGTCACCATTGGGGCCTCATTCAAAGATATGAGGGTCCTTTCCCCATCTTTAAGAGGGTGGGGGCACAAGCTTTTAAGCTGGAGTTGCCTCCAAAGATCAAGTATCATCTTATCTTTCATGTAAGCCTACTCAAGCCATATTAGGGAGATCAATGGGATCCGAGTCGAGGCATCTCATAACGTGCACCAATGGCAATGAAAGTCCAACATGACAAGGAAGTGGAAGAAGTTCTTGCTGATCAAGTTGTACGACGCTCCAACCAACCACCGACACATGAACGCCTAGTCATGGTGAAGGGACTAGCTGAAAGTTAGGCTAGCTAGGAGCCCATCCAGTATTTTTGGAAATTCAAGGAGCAAGTATAAGTATTCAAGGACAAGAAGGCAATAAGGACATCATCGGATTAGGTGGGCAAGAACTTATGGATCATTCTAGAATACTCTAAAATGACCTGGATTTCTATAGATTCCTTTAGAGTATTTTCTAGAAGGTCCTAGAGGGTTTCACACAATTCCACACTTACATAGAATTCTACATATTTGTATAGAATATTCTAGATGTATAGTATTAGTCTTAGGATCAAATAGATCTTCACCATCTATTGAGGAGGTGGATGTATATATATACCTCCCAAGAGGAGCTCATTTGGATACAAAGCATTGCAAGTGCAACACAAAGCATTCTCTAAAGCTCTCTCTCTCCCCCTCTCTCTCTCTCTCTCTCTCTCTCTCTCTCTCTCTCTCTCAGTTCTCGTGAGTGTGTATGTGCTTGCTTAACTTCTAAAGTCTAAGTTAAGCAACCATCAAGACTTACTAGCAAAATAAGGAAGGGTTCGGAGTGAGTTTGCTAGTACTGCACGGGCTTTAGTTTGAGTAAAAGTATGAACTCGTGACATCTAGCACATGACCTTGATTACTTAATGATTATTCATAATCCATTTATATATCTCACACATAAACTGGATAAGCTACTGTTCTTATGTGTTAGGGAAGTATACATTTAATCCCTTGTACTTCCACAACCTTCAAATGGTACCCGTAACGAATAGCAGACGTGCATCCTAAAGTTATTGGTAAGACATAACGCTACACTCAGAATATAGGAGTTATGTTTGTTTACTGCACATCAAACTTATGGTCTAGCACCGACATGATTATCGACAGCATGGATGAAGCACACCAAACTATAAGGTTGAGTGCTATTAGGATTAATGCATCTATAGAAGCAAATTCCAAGAATTATAAAATGAAGATGATTTAACTCTGAGAAGAAGGCAGGTGTAGCGTTTTGTGATTAAAGCATTACAAGCATTAGAGGAATATCTTGTCCTATTGTCTACAACATTTTGGAAGTCAATGAAAGATATGGTAAAACGACTATCATGATAATTGAACTCGTGGTGCCAAAAAACCATATTTATTCTATTTTTAACATAACATAGTCAATTTTTATTTAGTTTTCGTATGAATTTCTATTAATAACGTTATCAAGAAAATATGAAAGAAGTTAAGACAAACTAATTAGAATTACAAAAAATTAATATACAATATTGCCATGTGATTTAATAAATAGGAATTACAATACATAGATTGCCAACTGGCCTAAACTTGTGCCCCCACAAATGTCATTATATTGCTGTGTGCATAAGTTGGCCAAGTACCGTGAATTGTAAATTGTTGAAAGAGTGCTTTTCAACTATTACACATACAGACTTCACAAACGGTGCTAGGCCTTTGCAATATTAAAATTTACACTGCAAGTGGAGGGAGATAAGAGGAAGAGGGGGATGGAAAAAAGCAGGAGTTGGGACAGTAAAAAAGTCTATCAAAACGAAGGAAGATACAATGAAGATTATTCAATTCATCATTTAATATAGGGTTTTCAAGAAATTAGTGTTTTTTTTGAATTCTTTTCCTCTGAGTTACTTTATTACACAGTCCTTACTTATATAGGCATTAGAAAGTGCCTTTTTCTCTATTTTTTAACATGCTTTTTGGGAAGATCGACTTATGTTTTAGTAATCTTGCTACTCAATGCTATAACCACGAAAATTGCAACAATTTTTCTATTCCAATATGTGACCTTCGGTTTTTTTGGAACAAATACAATGTTTCCATTTAATACTGAAATTTCAAAATGATACATATGCCCAAAAAGCACCTAAGTTAATGACCATCTTGCAGCAAGTGTTCTCCATTCCTTGAGCCTGAAATAGCATTATCTATATAATATTTATGCTGGGTCTCTATATTTTTTTGTGTACATGCTAAGAGACTTCATTCTTTCCCTCACTGTATTAGTAATCTTCTTGCTAGTCTAATACGCAATTTCCTATTTTTAGTAAAAGATCATAACATTTCTATCTCTCCAAATCCACTACAAAGTGGCCTTTCTAAGGCACATCACCAAGCATTTGCAAACAACATATGCCTAATTTCTTTTGTGTTTCATTTCCGTTAATACCTGTCACATGTGTAAGTTGATGCAAGTTCCTCAGATAGTTTCAGAAGCTTGACAATCTTAGCAATCAACTTTTACTTATATATCTTGTTATTCTTATATTAGATGCCAAGACTAAGATCTATATCAAAGCTTTGGATGCTAAAATCATTAGTCAACTTAAACCTCTTCAACCCCAGTAGATGGAAGAACCCCCCTCCCAAAAAAAGGTGCAAATCACATAATAACCCAACATAAGTAGCCCATACCAAAGCACTTGAAATCAATAACTTTTAAGAAAATTCAAACTTGACCTCAAAACATTAAGAATCATAGTAATCCCGCACCTTTAACTTCAATAGATTTGGAATCCAATTCAACCCTTAAAATATCCAGTAGATGGAGAGCCTCCAACATCAAGAGAAAAAACCCGGTGAAGGCATCAAAAATGAAGAATGCACTTTCAATGTGGGTAAGTCTCATTCCAAAAACATGCATTGTACACTATATTTTGTTGTCCATTGTAGACCTCCTCTTCATGTACCTCCCATGCATTTAGCAACCGAACATCCTGCATGGATGGTAGAAATACTAGTCTATTAAATTTAAAACACCAAATCTAGAATTTAAAAGGTATAAGGGTCATAGCAAAAATCTTACAGATGGGATCACACAACAAATCACTTTTTTTTTCCCTTAGGACATTAAATCTACATTAGCTATGATAGCGATAGTCCACAAATTGATCAACTATCAAGATTTACAACAACCCCATCTAAATGGAAATTTGAGAATCCTAAAATCTAATCTCAATGTGCAAATAAATATAAAACAATCATAGTTTGTGATTTCTTAGACAAAAGTGTTCTTACATACATGTTTATCCCCATGCATCCTCAAGTCTTACAAGTGACTCCACGCAAGTAAAGAAGGGAAGAGATACATGAATACGGATAAATTTAGTAGACATACAATTCTGCATGATTAACAGATCAAGAACATCTATTATGCGTAGTAGTTAATACAATGAGAAAGCTTATTATTGTATGTACAAATACATCCCGACAAATTAATGAATAGTCCACCGTTTGGCCCAAGAATATCAACAAATGTATCTAGCTATTGATGTCAACATAATTACTGCATAAAGTGCTAATCAAGCAAATTCATCAGTTGAACCTCTAGGTTTTCTATATTGTGTGTCAACTAAATAGAAAGGAACTCATTGAGTTTGACATTGTAGTGAACCTTTCACATGAATTGGACTTGAATCTACAATTACGAAAATAGCAGGCCACTATACAAAGGTCAAGCTATCACATTGGAACATCAATCGAAAATAATATGGAACAAAAAGGAATTATAATGATCACTAAGATGTATTACTCTGCTTTGACCTGCTCAAGTGCCCATTCTCTAAATGCTCCCATCCTGAAGCCTATTTGGAAAGAATCGATTAACTAGAAATCACTTAGCTAAATATTCAATTTCAAAGCCTTGATAACAAAACATATAATATGAAAGATAATCTAACATGTTAATCGAATCCTGAAGCCTATTTGCAAAAAACCGATCAACTAGCAACCGAAACTCATCTACTAATATGGTCACTAAATAAATGTATAATATTCACCTACTATATTGAATGACAAGTCATTTAAAGGTTTTAAATATATATTTTAACTATAATAAAAGACTGAAAACTCATCAAATCATCATAATTGGTTCTTCTTAACCAATTGAATGCTTGTGATAATGATAGAACACTAAACACCCAGTTTGCAGAAGTATCATGCCTTTTATTAGCCTAAAATTAGTAGAAGTACAATCACTTTGTAAAAAATGTCAACATAGTAAAGTTGCTTTCTTAGTAAATAATATTTTCTTCCCCATAATGTAGGTACCCCATGGAGGCGAAATTTTCATTTTCCCCTGAATCTAATTTTACACTTAAAATAAAAGACTGCCAATTAATAAACCAACATAAAAAACATTTTTCATTGGGGGAAGGGTTAAACAAAGGTAAATAAGGAGGGATCGAATCACACTGCACTGAGACGATCTCTCTTCATTTTCCTCACATGTTTATGAAAAGATGCGTAGTTAAATAAATGCATATGAAAATGACCTTTAAGAATTCGAGAGATCTCGCCCAAAAATGTCATCAAACTTCCTAAAAAAATCACAAACACTATTGAAATCTTTTTCAACCTATCGATGCCACTTAAGTTGTTTGTGTGGCATAAGTATGTCACTTTTACAGGCTGCTACCTGTCAATCAATAAAATCGTGAATTTATTCTTAGGGTAAATAATTAAAAACGCTTTGAAAAAAGGGGGAAAAACTACAACTACCCACCCCTCTCATATTCCCTCCAAGCCGAAGCCCTAAACCCTATTAATGTTCCATTCCTACTTGAACATTCTCTACAAGAAATATTGAAGGCTAAAATCAAAAGTTCTCCAACCGTGAAGTTCGTCTGTGAAGATCGCAGCATAAATTCGAAGAATTGGGTGATTAATTATCGAAGATCTCACTATTCATGAGAAGGTAAGTTCTAGGGTTTCTTAGTCTGACGATTGTAAATGGTGCTCTAAATGTTGTTTGAAATGTTGATTGTTTTGGTACATCGTAGTTTGTTAGTTGACATAAAAGCTAAATTTCATCTTATTTAGTTGTTTGATATAATTTTTGAAGATGTGCTTCTGAATTTGGAAGGGTTCAAAACCCTAGAGCTCTGTTTTCCCTTTTTGTGTTTGTAATAGGGCTGAATTCTGTGGTTTACTTAAAATATGTAGAACAGGTGATGATGATAGTAATACAACATGCTTACATATTTATCATGGGGGACATTTAAGGCTGACCCTATCTTTTTTGTATGTTGAGGGGGACTTAACTAAGGTGAAAATGAACCCTAATTATATGAGTGTTGAACACATTAAGTGTGTTGTAGTTGAATTAGGTTATGTAGTGAAGAGGATTAAGGCAGTGTATTTTAGCAGGCCTGTTAGAATGTATAAAGTTTTGATGATAATAAATCCAAGTGTTGTTGTTGTTGCTCCAAACAGGCTTTCCAAACAGGACCTTACTGCTGTTCTCAATGTATTAAAACTGCTTGACTAATGGTTTATCAAGAACAGGTACTCAAGTCAGCAATGTAAGGACACTTGTGAGGAACAGGTTCTGTGAGGTGTTTTGAAGCATGTCCTGTGAAGTGTTTGAAACATAAGATATAAGTGCAGCTGTGACAAACAGGTTCTGTGAAGTGTTTGCAGCAAAGTCGTTCCACAAGATGACTAGTGGTTACAACAAGATGTCTTGATTTGATTTGGTTTTATATTTTTAGACTCTTGTTAATATGCCAATTAGAAAGTTTTAATTTGCCACTCACTGGAAAAGGTTTTGCTTTTCGAAAAATATTTCGGATCACCCTTCAGAACAACCCTGGAAACAGGGCGATCAGGGTGTTTCCAGAATAAGCTGCGAAAAACTGCTTTGCATGATTTTTATCTTTTGGATTTTGAGCAGCTTCTTCAAAGATTTGCAAGAAAGATTTTTCTATGGAGTATCTTATTCTTTACCCTAAAAAACGGTTATCAAAAATCTTAAGGGATTTGCAAAATCTTTTTGAATAAAAAGAATATCCAATTTTTGGCAAGTGGATAAGGTAGTTGAGAAAAACATGGGCTAGCTGCTGAAGAACACCGCCTTATGCACGCAGTTCAGGAAGTGTTTTCAGCTCATGTCACCTTACCCCTTATAGCTAAAGGATTCTATTTTCTCTAGGATTTTAGTTTCCAAAAATTTCAGAAATAGTTTTTCCATCCCTTGTGGGTAAAGGATTCTATATTCTTCAAGATTTTTTAGTTTCCAAAAATTTGATGAATTGTGTTCCAAGCACTATAAAAGGCGGCTTCTTACAATCTTGGACACATCGGTTTTCAGAGAGAAAAAATCTGAGTTCATGAGCTAAAACGTTTGAAAAGAAAACCGAGCCTTGTGAGTGAATTAATTGAGCTTTCAAAGTTGGCATACTAGGACTTCATTGTACCCTATATTAGCTTAGTTGAGAAGCATTGTAATAGGGTGTTTTTTCTTTACATTCTTCTTTCACAAGAGTGAGTAAAGTGTGTGTCCAAATCAAGGGGATTTTGGACGTGGGGTAACTTGTCTTAGGGAAGACAGGTTACGTGTGTTACAAGTTGTAACAAGGTGTATTACTATTGTAACGTGATTAGCCCGTTTAGTGAAGTGTTTAAATCCTACACGAGGTGTTTTCCACGTAAAAATCCTGTGTCCATTATTTCCGCATTCAATTTTGTTGGATTTTCGCTTCTTCTTATCTCAGAAACAACCTGTGAGAACAGGGTCTAAGACTGTTTGTCAGCAACTTGCGAAAATCGGACACCACAATTCACCCCCTTCTTGTGGTTGTGCACTCTCTAATTCAACAAGTGGTATCAGAGCAGGTTCTCCTTTGAAAAGCTAACACCTTTGAGAGATCCTTGAAGATGAGTACTCCACAAGGCATGCTTGAAGGTCAATCCATAACTCGTCCACCATACTTTAATGGCCAACACTATAGTTGGTGGAAGAATAGGATGGAAAACTACATCCAAGTCGAGGACTATGAGTTGTGGATGCTCATCAAGCATGGACCACTCATCCCTAAGAAAACAACTGAAGATGGAAAGTCAATCCCAAGGAGCCTAAGGAGTTCAATGCTGAAGATTACAAGATGATGGAGAAGAATGCCAAGGCCAAGAAACTCCTATATTTTGGCCTAGGTCCTGATGAATATACTCGCATATCTGAATGTGAGTCGGCCAAAGAAATCTGGGATGCTTTGCAAGTAGCTCACGAAGGGACCAATCAAGTAAAGCAATCCCGGATTGAATTACTTATGAGAAAGTATGAGCTGTTCGAGATGGGTGATCGGGAAAGTGTGATGGACATGTACACTCGCTTCACTCACATAACGAATGAGTTGAAATCCTTGGGAAAATCCTTCACCACCGAAGAATTGGTAAGGAAGATCCTAAGAATTTTACCTCATTCTTGGGAAGCAAAAGTAACGGCCATCCAAGAAGCTAAGGACATGAACAAGATCACCCTAGATGAGCTGATTGGCAACCTCCAAACATATGAACTTAGGAAATATTCTCAACAGAAAGATGAGACAAAGAGAGAACGAGGTCTTGCACTAAAGGCCTTAGAAGATGATTCTGATTCTGAGGAGGAGGAGATTGCCATGATGACTCAAAAATTTAAGAATTTCTTCAAGAAAGTCAAAGAAAACATCAAAAGGAAGGACTTCGGCAAACCCAGGAACA
The DNA here is from genome assembly GCA_029747015.1 of Carnegiea gigantea. Taxonomy (NCBI): domain Eukaryota; kingdom Viridiplantae; phylum Streptophyta; class Magnoliopsida; order Caryophyllales; family Cactaceae; genus Carnegiea; species Carnegiea gigantea. Next base: position 631,643 of record JAKOGI010000368.1, on the reverse strand, counting down.
CCCCTCGGGAACAGTTCACTGGGTGTTTCAAGTGTGATAAGCTGGACTACATTGTGAGAAACTGCCCACTGCACAAGGAAGAACAAGAACCCGAACACCCCAGAAAACAGGGGAGGAAACAGGGTGTAAGCAGCTCAGCGAAAAGGTTCTCAAAAGCTATGCTCGCGGCCTGGGGAGATTCAAGTGAGGATGAGGAAGGGTCTGAAGCTGGGGAAGCTGATGTAGCACTCATGGCAAGGAGTGACACTGATTCAGATGATGGGTCAACGGATAGTCTGACTCAACTCAAGAACAAGGTACGTGGTCTAAATAAATCAACTCTTGAGAAATTAGTGTACAATATAATGGATATATGTGCTGAATTAAAAGGGGATGTTCGAGATTTAGAACTTGAAAATGAAACCCTTAAATTAGAAAAGCTTGAAGTTGACAAAGAGACTCTTGCCTTGCATGAAAACATCAATGTGCTTAAAGAAACTCTACTCATGAAAGAAGAGACTTGTTCCACTAAACTGACTGAGCTAGAAAAAGAATCTCTTGACTTAAAAGGTAAGGTCGAGTCTTTGCTGGAAGAAAACAGAAACTTGCTTGAAAAAATAAAACACTTAGAATCGGACCTTGCCGCAAACAAGCTCTGGAACAGGTCCTCAAGGGCGTTGGAATGGTTAAACACTCATCATAGTCAAAATAGAAGAGGACTAGGTTTTGTGCCTAAGATGACCTACCCAGTGAATAACAAATATGTGGGATTACCTGAAAATATTGTTTGTTTTCATTGTGGTAAAACGGGGCATTATCGATATGCTTGTCCTATAAGAAAGTATGCCATTAAAAAGAACTCAGTGCATGTAAAACAAATGTGGGTTAGGAAAGATGAGATTTACACGTCTAAAGGAATGGGACCCAAGTGGATATGGGTTCCCAAAACTAACCCTTGATTTGTTTTGCAGGCTGAAGTGAGAGAGAACAACCCAGCAAACAACCCAGCAAACAGTGCAGGAAACAGTCTAGGGAACAGGCAGCTGTGGTATGTTGACAGTGGGTGTTCGAGGCATATGACTGGTGAAAAATCCAATTTTCTCTCACTTACAGCATCAGAAGGAGGGAGTGTAGCATTTGGAAACGGCAAATCTGGGACAATTGTCGGTATAGGTAAGATAGGTGAGTCACTCTCCCATTCAATTGACAATGTTTATTTTGTGGATGGTTTAAAACACAACTTGCTAAGTGTGTCCCAACTGTGTGACAAAGACAACCTAGTAGTGTTCTCTCCAACACGTTGCTTGGTTGTAAACATGAACACAGGAGATGTTGTGTTGAGGGGGAAGCGACATAAAAATGTTTATAAAGTGTGTATTTCTACTCTTCCCCAAAATAATTTGACTTGTTTGAGTGCCTTAAAAGATGATGTTATGCTTTGGCACAAAAGACTAGGTCATGCAAGCCACTCTCTTTTGAACAAACTTGTAACCAAAGATTTAGTAGTTGGCTTACCTTCCATCAAATTTAATGATGACAAGGTATGTGATGCATGTGCCAAAGGCAAACAAGTCAAAAATTCATTTAAGTCTAAAAAGTATATAAGCACTACTTGACCCCTTGAATTAATACATATGGATCTATGTGGTCCAATGAGGATCATGAGCCGAGGTGGCAAGAGGTATGTGCTTGTGATAGTGGATGACTACTCTCATTTCACTTGGACTTTGTTTTTGGCTTCTAAAGATGAAACTTTTGAAAAATTTCTTGCTTTCATTAAAAAGACTGAAAAGAGGGTAGGACACTCTTTGGTATGCATAAGGTCTGACCATGGTACAGAATTTGAAAATTCGAGCTTTATTGACTATTGTAATGAGCATGGTGTTGATCACAATTTTTCAGCTCCAAGAACACCCCAACAGAACGGGGTGGTAGAGCGCAAAAATCGTACTCTAGAGGACATGACTAGAACAATGCTTGTTGCTAGTGGTCTTCCTAGAAATTTTTGGGCTGAAGCTTTAAACACATCATGTTACATTATAAATAGATGCATGATTAGACCTGTTCTTAACAAAACTCCTTATGAGATCCTCAAAGGAAGAAAACCAAATATTTTGCATTTGAGAGTTTTTGGGTGTAAATGTTTTGTGCATAATAATGGAAAGGATGCCTTAGGGAAATTTGATCCAAGGAGTGACGAGGCAATATTCCTCGGTTACTCCTCACATAGTAAGGCATACAAAGTGTTTAATAAGAGAACCTTGTGTGTTGAAGAAAGTGTGCATGTGCTTTTTGATGAAACTAACTCTCTAAGTGAGAATGATGCACAGGAGGAAGACCTCGAACTAGGTCTTGTTAAAAAAGACATGCTGCTTCAAGATAAACCAGGTAAGGATCAACCTGAGAGATCAAGGCCTGAAGCTGTTCTTCAGGAAGGTAGGCAGGGTGTGAACCAAACAGGGGGAAACAGGGTGGAACCCTGTTCGGGACAACATTAGCCGAACCCTTCTGAGATAATTTCAGGAACAGGCTCCCAAACAGGCTTGGGAACAGGACCTGAACTTGTTTCGCCAAGTATTCCAGATAGGATGGAGAGCATATCTGTGAACCCACTTTCCCCACGATCATGGAAATACCGAAGTTCACATCCTCTTGATCAAATTTTGTCTGATATTAATGCAGGAGTTCAAACTAGATCTAGGCTTAAAAATTTCTGTGCTTTCTATGCTTTTCTCTCAAAAATTGAGCCTAAGAATATTAATGAAGCTCTTGCAGATTCAGATTGGGTCACAGCCATGCAAGAAGAACTCCATCAGTTCGAAAGAAACAAGGTATGGCACCTTGTGCCACGGCCAGAGGATAGAACAATCATTGGAACCAAGTGGGTGTTCCGTAACAAGCTAGATGAGTGCGGAACAGTCACTAGGAACAAGGCCCGGCTGGTGGTTCAAGGCTACAACCAAGAAGAGGGAATTGATTATGAAGAAACTTTTGCACCTGTTACAAGGATGGAAGCCATTCGAATCTTGATAGCTTTTGCAGCCCACGTGGAGATCAAGTTATATCAAATGGATGTTAAAAGTGCGTTTCTAAATGGGTACCTTAAAGAGGAAGTGTATGTCAAACAACCCCCCGGTTTTGAAAGTGATGAATTTCCTAACCATGTTTTCAAACTTGACAAGGCACTTTATGGTTTAAAACAAGCTCCTAGAGCTTGGTATGAGCGGTTGTCAAGCTTTTTATTGGAAAATAATTTTGCAAGAGGCAAGGTAGACAATACCTTGTTTCTAAAATCTAAGGGGGAACATTTGTTGATTGTCCAAGTATATGTCGATGACATCATATTTGGTGCAACTCATCATGAATTGTGCAATGAATTTTCAAAAATGATGAGGAGTGAGTTTGAAATGAGCATGATGGGTGAGCTTAATTTCTTTTTAGGCTTGCAAATCAAGCAAACTTCAAACGGCACCATGATCCATCAACAAAAGTATATTAAGGAATTACTTAAGCGTTTTGGGATAGAGTCAGCCAAGCCCATTGATACTCCTATCTCTCCTTCAACTAGGTTGGTAATGGATGATGGTAGTCCCTCAGTTGAGGAGAAATCCTATAGGGGCATGATAGAGTCACTCTTACATCTAACTGCTAGTAGACCTGACATTGTTTTTAGTGTTGGTCTATGTGCACGTTTTCAGTCTAACCATAAAGAAACTCATCTAAAGGCTGTTAAAAGGATTTTTAGGTACTTAAGACATACACCTGATCTAGCCTTATGGTATCCTAGAGGGTGTAACTTCGATCTTGTTGGGTATGCTGATGCTGATTATGCAGGTTTCTTGGTTGATAGAAAAAGCACCTCAGGTATGGCTCACTTTCTTGGACCTTGTTTGGTATCTTGGGCAACCAAGAAACAACTCTCTGTTGCCTTGTCCACAGCAGAAGCTGAGTATGTAGCAGCTGCATCTTGTTGTGCTCAGTTACTATGGATAAGACAACAACTCAAGGACTTTTGTGTTGACATAGGATGCATTCCTATTTATTGTGACAATACAAGTGCAATTAACATTGCCAAAAATCCATGTCAACACAAAAGAACAAAACATATTGACATTCGTCATCATTTTCTAAGGGACAATGTTGAAAAAGGAGTAATCTCAATGAATTTTTGTGCCACTGAAAATCAAATCGCTGATATATTCACAAATGCATTGAGTAGAGAACAATTTGAAAGGAATAGACTCGAACTAGGCTTAATTAGAACAACCTGACGAACCTGTTCTCTCTCCCTGTTTGCAAAATTTAAAAGTGACGGGTACAACATGTTAAATTTTTGTTTGCAATCAACTTGTGTGCTATGTTTAGCATATGTGAGGTTTGCAACTTGCTGACACTCGTTGAGGTCTAATGAGATTGCCCTTATTGTCTAATGTTACCGAGCAAGTAACCTCAAGAACAAGCATCAGAAACAGTTACGCCTCTTGTTTGTCAAATGTGTGCAACAAATTGAAAACTGCTAATCTCTTCCCGAGGCGTACGCAATAAATGCTAAAGTCCGTTGTAAAAACGGGCAAAATCTTTTAAAGATTTTGCACGTCTCTCTCTCCCTTTAAAGCCCTTGCTCAATCTCTCACCTCCACCGAAATACTCTTGCTTTGAAACTCTGTTCAAGAAACCCTAATCTCTCTCCTTCCTCTGAAAAATGGCGTTCCCCATTAGCTTCGCGAGCTCCTCGACCTTGACCCAGGGCAACCAGACACAGGGCACAGCCTTGCAAACAGCCACAGCCCTGTTTGCACCTACACAATTTCTGATGGCCCTCATGGAAGGTAAAAATACTGAACCTCCTCGACCCATTGCCTATAAACCTTTTGGGTTTTTGAAAAGTATCGACCTTAGAACAGTGAATTTGAAATTGGAAGACATCCCGTACAAATTTGGGTGGGAATTGATTTTGTTTGGTGAAACGGGCGCATGTCAACCCTAAGAACTTGTTGGGGCATCTGAAAGAGAAATTGGGGCTTTAGATGAACTCTTTTTGTTGGACCATGAGTTAGATGACATCAATTCATTTGGGCTGTTTCCTGAGCAGGAAACAGGGTCAAAACAGGGCCTGAAGTTTTTAGGGATGACTTAGGGGAGGATTTGTCAAAAGAAGAAGGAGGAAGTAGTGGTCAAATGGAGGAGTCTCCTGTTAAGCCTGCACAAGCCACACCAGTAACACAAACCGGTGAGAAATGCAAAAGGTACAAAATTGTGGCTAGGCGTGCTAGAGTACTAAGAACACGACCACCATCAAGGCCTAAAAGCGGCCAGACTGAAGCGCCCTCAAAAAGTGAACCTCCTGTCAAACCAAAACCACAAATCCCCTCTTCGGCCAAACCCACAAACAGACCCACAAGAAAATCAGCCCGAATAGCTTTTCACTCCACTCCTCGTCCTGCCAAACAGTCAGCCCCTGTTGTTGAGGAGATTGATTCCTCCTCTGAGCCTTCATCAGATAGCGACACTGAGAACACTGCCTTCAAACACGGCACGCCCGTGTTCTCAGAGTCCTCAAAGGATAAGCCTCTTCCTATACCAAAAACCATCACCCCTCAAAACTCCCAAGAGAAAAGCCTCCCTCAAACACGCCTCCACCCAAGACCCTCCTACTAAGCCCCAACCTAAACGAGCCAAGAAATCTAACCCGTCTGCAATCTCAGCCAAACTGACCCAATTGCTTCAGAGACGGGTTGTCAGGGGCAAAATTATAAAGGTCAAATATTTTGAGGAACAGGGACTGGGGGTGTTTCTGCACAAGCTGCATGCACAGGGGTGGTATGAGTTGTTTACAAACACCCAGCTGGGGTGTTCTGTACATGAGTTGGCAGAGTTCTATGCCAACTGCACTGTCACCGAAGGAGTGGTGATAAGTATTGTTAATGGGAAGCAGCTTCGCTTTGATGCGAAGATATTAGGGGACATTCTGGGGATTCCCTCCACAGGCTTTGATATATATGTGAGGGAAGACAAGACTATTCTAGGGACAGCCAGGCTGCTGGAACTCGCCCAGAAATTTAGCCAGCAACCAAGCCTGCAAACACCCAAGTCTATGAAGAAAGGAGACATGACATCGCTCCATCAATTGCTATTTTGGTTTATCATCAAGAATGTCATCCCCAGAGGCCAGGGTCGCAATCTTGCTGATGCCATGGATTAGTGTTTGCTGGATCTGATGGACACGGAAGTGCAAATAAACCTTCCTGCCATGATGATTCGACATATTGTAAGAATTGCAAACACCTCTAGGGAACATGATCTGGGATACGGCTTCTTTCTGACTAGTGTGTTTGAGCACTTTGGGGAGACACTGCAGAAGAAGGTGGGCGCTCAGTTCATTGATGAGATCGGGAGTAACACCCTTATGGGGGTGTGGGTATGCTTTGATTGAAGGGTCTGCCTCAGAACAGGGGACCAGAACACCCCGTCCTCCTGTTCCTGGCAGTTCCTCAACCAAGCTTGAGGCTACTTTGGAAGAAAACTCTCGCCTCAGTACTGAGCTTAACGCTGTAAAGGCTGCCCTGGACGAGGAAAAAGCTCTAAATGCAAAACGCCAGGCAGATCTCCTCGCCCTTCTCTCTTCAATTTCAGCAAAATTTCCTCCTTATGCTCCTTAAACACCCCTCATGAGCTGTTCCCATCTGTTGTTCTCATAGCCTGTTCTCACTTATCTTGGTGAATCAGTTTGTACTCTGTTGCACTCTTTTGATGAATGACAGGATATCTTATTTTTTGATTGGCTTTGCCTTGCTTGCTTTTTGTTGTGAATTGCTTGTGTGTGACTAGGATGGCCAATCTCATTACCGTACCAAAACACTTGAGTGTATCGCCTGTTGAGTTTCCTCCATTACCCAAGTGGTGGTGATAGCAAACACCCTCTGTTTGACTGTTCGCCCCTACTTTTTAATGATGCCAAAAGGGGGAAGATAGGATGACCAATATTGTTTTAGTTTTGCCATGGACGAGTTAAATTTCTTACACTCTTTCGATACTGACTGCTTCATGTGAATTGTCGGTCCTATAAATAATTGGCACTAATCACTTCAATTGTCCTTGAAAGTCAATATGGTCACTTGGTTTGTCATCATCAAAAGGGGGAATTTGTTAGAATGTATAAAGTTTTGATGATAACAAATCCAAGTATTGTTGTTGTTGCTCCAAACAGGCTTTCCAAACAGGACCTTACTGCTGTTCTCAATATATTAAAACTGCTTGACTAATGGTTTATCAAGAACAGGTACTCAAGTCAGTAATGTAAGAACACCTGTGAGAAACAGGTTCTGTGAGGTGTTTTGAAGCATATCCTGTGAAGTGTTTGAAACATAAGATATAAGTGCAGCTGTGACAAACAGGTTCTGTGAAGTGTTTGCAGCAAAGTCGTTCTACAAGATGACTAGTGGTTACAACAAGATGTCTTGATTTGATTTGGTTTTATATTTTTAGACTCTTGTTAATATGCCAATTAGAAAGTTTTAATTTACCACTCACTGGAAACGGTTTTGCTTTTCGGAAAATATTTCGGATCACCCTTCAGAACAACCCTGGAAACAGGGCGATCAGGGTGTTTCCAGAATAAGCTGCGAAAAACTGCTTTGCACGATTTTTATCTTTTGGATTTTGAGCAGCTTCTTCAAAGATTTGCAAGAAAGATTTTTCTATGGAGTATCTTATTCTTTACCCTAAAAAACGGTTATCAAAAATCTTAAGGGATTTGCAAAATCTTTTTGAATAAAAAGAATATCCAATTTTTGGCAAGTGGATAAGGTAGTTGAGAAAAACATGGGCTAGCTGCTGAAGAACACCGCCTTATGCACGCGGTTCAGGAAGTGTTTTCAGCTCATGTCACCTTACCCCTTGTAGCTAAAGGATTCTATTTTCTCTAGGATTTTAGTTTCTAAAAATTTCAGAAATAGTTTTTCCATCCCTTGTGGGTAAAGGATTCTATATTCTTCAGATTTTTTAGTTTCCAAAAATTTGATGAATTGTGTTCCAAGCACTATAAAAGGCGGCTTCTTACAATCTTGGACACATCGGTTTTCAGAGAGAAAAAATCTGAGTTCATGAGCTAAAACGTTTGAAAAGAAAACCGAGCCTTGTGAGTGAATTAATTGAGCTTTCAAAGTTGGCATACTAGGACTTCATTGTACCCTATATTAGCTTAGTTGAGAAGCATTGTAATAGGGTGTTTTTTCTTTACATTCTTCTTTCACAAGAGTGAGTAGAGTGTGTGTCCAAATCAAGGGGATTTTGGACGTGGGGTAACTTGTCTTAGGGAAGACAGGTTACGTGTGTTACAAGTTGTAACAAGGTGTGTTACTATTGTAACGTGATTAGCCCGTTTAGTGAAGTGTTTAAATCTTACACGAGGTAGGTCGTGGTTTTTAACCTCAGTTGGGCTAGAGGTGTTTTCCACGTAAAAATCCTGTGTCCATTATTTCCGCATTCAATTTTGTTGGATTTTCGCTTCTGCTTATCTCAGAAACAACCTGTGCGAACAGGGTCTAAGACTGTTTGTCAGCAACTTGCGAAAATCGGACACCACAATTCACCCCCCCTTTTGTGGTTGTGTACTCTCTAATTCAACAAGGCCAAATGTGCTATTTGAGGAAAGTTTAGTTGAAATTGAAATGATGAAAACATTAGGGAGTTGATAGCATTTTATGACAAACATCCTCACATTGATATTTTTGTGGAGCACACTGACACATATGATGGGTGGAATGATGTGGAAGACGGTGAAAACAAGGGTGACTTAGAGGACTACTTTCTTGATGATGAATTTGATAAGTTAAACACATCCAATGATGAGTTAGGCAGTGAGGATGATGATGATGAATTAAGTTGAAACGGTCAGAAAAGAGAAGTCAAACAAGGAGGAACCAAACAGGAACCTACCGCTAGGCAATGCTTAGATAGAGGGGGTTGTGCAACGTTAAGGAACTAGCAATGCCATAGGGGTAGTAGGTGAAGAAAATTATTAGGATTCTGACAATGCTGAGAGCCCTAATAGTGAATTTGAAAGTGAAGGTGATGGAGGGAAGGGGAGAAGAATATTAAACCAAACAGAAAAAGAGCTAAATATCTAAGATACCAAGGTAGTAGCGATGTAGACGTGGTTCCAAACTGGTTGTTTAAGGATAAGATGGAGGGGAAGGAGGCGATTTACAATTAAAGGATTATGAAAGGATATTATTTGAAGTTTACTTAGAGTGATCCCACTAGGATACTGTGTTATTGCTTGGGAGATGGATGTTTGTTGAGTATATTTAGTTTTGATGATAACAAATCCAAGTGTAAAACTTTGTCCAAGTAATGTTGCTCCAAACACGATCTCCAAACAGGCCTAACTAGTGTTTGTGATCTTTATTGTATTAACTGGTTTGCTACATGTGAGAACAAGTCTTCAAAACAGGTTTTACTTGGTGATTCTATATTAAGTCAAGAACACCACATCGACAGTTGATTGTAAGGCATGTTCCTGAACTCTAGCAATGCAAAGAACAACCCCAGCAAACAAGGTGGCCTTGGTGTTCACAGCAGCTCTACAAATCTTGGACAAGATGACTGGTTCAAAACAAGAAGTCTTGGGTATATAGGTTTTATTTATTTAGACTCTTGTTAATATGCCAATATTGAAAACGTCATTTTAAACACCTCTTGAATCGGTATTTGCGCTAAGTGCTTCAGAACACCAGTTGCGAACAACCCTGCAAACAGGGTGCCTAGGGTGTTTCTGAATTGAAGTGGCCATACCCGGTTATCTTTGAAAATTCATTTCGGTTGGCCAAGATCTCCAGAATACTTTCTTTAAATTCCAAGATTGCTATTTTTCCGGAAAGGATTTTTCTTGAAAATGTTATGGGAGATTTGCGAAAATAGGTTTTGGGAGAATTGCCAAAACTAAAAGATTCCCTTTGCCTATATTTTCGGATATGATAAAATTTCAAAAGCTGAAGATTTCTGGTTGTCATTTGAATCTTCTTCACGGCTATGGGAAGATAAGGGTTATCTCTTAAGATAACAAATCCCTTATATTTTGGAAAAAATTTATCACTAGCCATTGGGGAGTATTTCTTGCTTGAAAATCGTTTTCCATACTTAGCTGATTCTTTCACCTCTCCTTGTTTTTGACCGTTGGATTTTGTGTTTAAAATCTTAGCATTTCACTCCCATTTGAAAAGAGGAAAAAAAAGACGAGAAACATACACAACATACGCAAAAAGGGAAAATTTCAAAAGTGGTTTTTCTAGTGAGAAGAATTTTTCGAGTTACGCTTGAGAAAAGAAAAACCGAGATAAGTTGTGTTTAAACTGAGCTTTCAAGATATTGGCATACTAGGACCTCATTGTACCTTACATCTGCTTAAATCAGAAGCACCCCCGTAAGGTGTTTTGTAACCCTGATCTTGGATCAGAAAAGTGAGTGAGTGGTCCTCAGTCGTGTGGACTTTGGACGTGTCCAATCTGGTGAGATTTGGACGTGGTGTAACCCTTCTTAGAGAAGAAGGTTACGTGGTTGCAAGTTGTAACAAGGTGTGTTACATTTGTAACGTGTGAAGCCCGTTAGTGAAAGTGGTTAAATCCTACATGAGGTAGGTCGTGGTTTTTCACACCTCAGTTGGGCTAGAGGTGTTTTCCACGTAAAAATTGTGTGTGTGCTTTATTTTCCGCATTTATCTTGGTGATTTTCGCATTTGCAATATTTGAGAACACCCCCTGCAAACAAGTCACTAGGGTGTTTGTCATCTGAGAATAACCTCTGTGAGGGTGTTTGTTATTTACAATGCGAAAATCAGACACCACAATTCACCCCCCTCTTGTGGTTGTGTACTCTTGGAATTCAACAATGTTAGTGAAGGTTTCAAGTGTCAAAGGTGGGGAAGGAGTTATCTTTCCAAGTAAGGAACATGTCCTATGAGAACACTTGTGTGCCTTTTAACTTTGAGAATGGCGAAAGGCATATGACAAGTGCTTCGATGGCTAAGAACTACATGGAAGCCTTTAGAAACAATCCAATGTTGAAGGCTAGACATTTGAAGACTATGGTGAAGAAGCAACATAATTACAATGCCATCTTGCCAATGGGCATTAGGGTTAGGGCTAGGGCCATGCTTTAAGGTCAATGATTGGAGACCATAAGGAATAGTTTGGATAACTTAGAGATTATGCTTATAAGTTGTATAAGCAAAATCTAGGGTGCACTGTCAAGATCAAGAGTGAAAAGAACTCCAAGGGTCAATACATATTCAAGTACTTATATATTTGCATTGGTTGCCTTGAAAACTGGTTTCCTAGATAGCTATAGGGGGATTATATCTCTATATGCATGTTTGTTGAAGGGGCCATGTCCTGGACAAGTTCTAGTTGTGAGACGCCCATAATTAGACGTACCCCATAGCATAGGGTGTTTTTAGAAGTGAGACTACTGAGACATGGGTTTGGTTTTGTAATCTATAGGGGTAGTACTTGGGCATTGGAAATGGATACGGATGGACCTTCATATCAGACCAACAGAAGGTACCTAAAGCTTTTGGATTTAGTTCAGTTTTCCCTTTTATTTTTTTGGTTTTCTTTACAAACTATCTTATGTTTTTATGTGATATTAACTGTTACAGGGCCTTGATGAGAGTGTGAAAAACTTATGGCTTGAGGCTGAGCATAGAGCATGTGCAAGACTTGCCTATGCTAACCTAAGGGCCAAATGGAAGGCTTTGCAATATAGGGAGGTTTTTTGGAAGATAGCTAAGTCTTATAATGAGGTGCATTTTGAAAGGCACATGAATGAATTACAGGATTTAGATGCATTAGCATGGGATTGGTTAAAAAAGAAAGATCTAAAGAATTTTCTAGGCTACATTTCAGCACACATGCCAAATGTGACTTCGTTGATAATAACATGCCTGAGATATTCAATGGCATAATCATTGAAGCTAGCTTCCAACCCATTTTGTCCATGTTAATGGAGATTTATAACAAATTATGGAAGAGTTCTTGTGAGGTAAAAGAGGTTGCAGGGTTAAAGCAAGCTGTTCCCCCTATAATCATTTCTAAGATAGACAAGGGGAATACTAACGCAAGGTGGTGGTAGGTAATGAGGGCAGCAAATGGCTTATATGGTGTCACACATAGAATTGAGTCCTTTGTTGTGGATTTAAGTGCGAGAACATGTACTTACAAGGCTTATGAGCTAAGCAGGATACCCTGTTATCCTACTCTGGCAGTCATAACGGATAAGAAATTAAAACCTTTGAAGCTTGTTCACAATTGCTACAGCATAGAGCACTTAAGGTTCACTTACTCCTACACTTTAATGGTCGTTAATGGGGATGATATCTGGGCTAAAGCTGCTGTGAGTCAATAACTGCCCTTTATTTTCCACCAAAGAAAAAGGGTGTCCTGGCATTCAAGAGGAGGCTTGAATAAAAAGATACCAAAGGGAAGATGGTTGGAAGGGTCACTAAACTGGGAAGGAAAATGCACCATAGTAAATGTGGTGGAGAAGGCCGCAGTATGAAGACATGCACAGCAAGGGTTAATAAATTGAAGGTCAGTCATTCACTTTCATTTGCATTTTTGTTAAGCACAACACCTATTTAACATATTTTTAACTTACTAGATTAAAAGGAAGAACGGTGAGTCATCTATAGGTGGTGCTTCAAGTTCAGCTGTTGGCCTAGACCCTAGTCCCTACACACAAATACTTGTTGCTGCTGCTATCCGTGTAAGCTCCCAACCAAACGTATCTACATCTACTCTAGTCTAAAGTACAAGTTGCAACTATGCTTTAATATTAACTTGGTTTTGTATACTAGGCTCCCTCTGAATCAAACACTCGGTAAGTGCCCACATCTGCCCCTGTGTAATGTACATCCTAACCATCGGTGAGTGAAATATCATTCTCTCTATGCACTTCAATCTCGTTTTTCTTCGTAATTTTAGGCTATTTCCTCATACTATTTTTTTAGGTCACCTAACAACAAAGTCAAGCACAGACACCTGCTGTGACAACTGATAAGTCAAATGGTAAAAATTATGCCTCGGCACAAAAGAAGAATATAACTTCATTCCCTCCCGTATGTAACTTCAACGTGATGGTGAGATTGCTTAAGTTCACTGCATCAATCCTTAGTAGCAAAATCCAAGTGCTGGATCTTCATCTTTATAGCCTCAACAGCCCCAGGCAGGCCCTAGATCATCCTCCTTAAAGCCTCCATAGCTAGTTAGGAGGAGTGAGAATAAGAATCCTTTCCTAAAAAGACATATCCGGTGCTAGATCAAGAAGTACTTCATAGTTGTTGGCTATAGTCTACTTTTGCTTATTTTAAGGGATATATGATGTACTTGAATGTATTTGTTTGCTAAACCAAGTGTTCCTTTTGGGAGATATGCACATGGATGTACATGATATATACTTTAGTGAAGTTAGGGCTGTTTTTTGGGGGTGCAGCATGCAAACTAAGTTATGCAATATCAGCATATGTCTAAAACCAACAATGCTATCTATATGAAATCACATTTTGTAAAGTTTTGTCTCATTTCATTTAAACATTTCAGTCATACATTATGTTATTCATTTGCATTCCTGAAAAGATTCATCATTTTAAAAGAAATGGTTGAATTATTCATTTGTAATTAAAAGTTCATCCTTAGAAAAATAAAAGGTTTAGCATTTATAACTAAAGATTCACTAAATATATGTGAAAGATTCATTACTTGACACTAGATATTCATGTTCTTATGGGGTAGAAACATCCGAAAAAATTCCAATGAATTTGAAGGAACAAATTTTAAGCTCTAGTTAAATAAAACGATAACATATTTGCTAATCATCTTGACACTAATAGAGGAAATAGTTGAATTAATCATAGCTCTTATGGAGAGGTGAATATGTAAACTAATTAGAATGATTAAAAAATTATTTACTTATAATTTTTATTGTTAATGTCATTTGGCATTTTCTTAATGATATTGATATATTTTGTATCCCACAGAAAGAAATGAGAAGTGATCAAAAGAAAGGAACATGAAATATGAGAAAAGGAGGCAATTGAACAGATATAATATAAGACAAATGAAAAAAGGTAAACAAAAAAGAAAGCAAACATGCAAAAGAGCAGGGCAAATAAAATCATTGAATTCATAGAGGTGTAAGAAATCTCAAATTAAAAATTTACCTTTGTGGACAAGAAACAAACCCACAACTCAATAATGAACAGTATTTGCTGGAGAGACTTTAGAATCGGGTAAGATACTTTGTGTTTTAGTCAATGGTAATGAAACTCTAACTATTAGAAGAATCACTAGAAATTTAAGAAAAGAGCTTGAAAGTAAGAAATAGGTTTGATTTTGACATGTCTATCAAGATTTCAGGTGGTAATTTTCGCTTTCAAATCGATATTGATCAATATCTGGTACTTTTAGTTGGTTTATAAGTATTTTGTTAGAATTTAATACAGATCTATGTTCTTTTCGTGTTAGTGATTAATTTAAAAATGTGTTTAGTAGCTAATTGTATTGTGGCTATTGCACATTTATTTTCTAGGACTATACCCAATTAATGATAAAAAAACTCCCCACAACTCTATCTCTCAACCACCTAACACATTATGCAATCATATTAACTAATTTAGTACATTTAATACAATCCAACTTATATTCCTATGGTAGATATTGCTACATGCATAAGTATGGTAAATGTTTTCGAAGAGAAGGGAGGAGGGAGGGAGGGCAAGAGGGAGATAGAGTGTAAAGAGGTGAGCAAAAATGGAGACCAGGCTGCAGTCACATGAGTGGCACATGGGTTAAAGAGCAACCGGATAGGGCTATACAAGTGGGCTGCACTAAGCCTGGGTCATGGCTTCTCAACTTAAGCCCTTTTTTTAAATTTTTCTTCTTTCAAAATATACAATTAAAAATCCCACATTTAGTAATTATTACAAGAAAAGAATTAGGCAAATAAGACAATAAGAATGTTTCCATGTTTGGTTAAATATTTGGTATCAATTAAACTGCACTGAGAACACAAATGGAGACCAAAATTGCGTATATAGGTCATGATTCTCGGTGAGATGCAAATGGGAAGGTATATCATAAGCCTATCGTTGATCTACAATTTAGCGAAGTGATGAAAAATGTAATTCTGCGGAAATTGAAGAAGGGCAGTAGGAACAGAGAAAGATGGTCCCGTGAATTATAAGGACTGGGAGATTAGAAAGAGAACTAAGTGAGCATGTTTTTTCCAAGAATGCAGAGGAGATAGAAATAGAGGGAGATGGTGTGTGAATTATAGAAAATTTGAGTAAGTAGTTGCTGTCACGACTCATGAAAGTCTTAGAGAGTAGGAAGCTGTATAAGCAAAATTGCAAAAATTTAGAGTCCTTTTTTTTTTGTGGGATCTAGATGAGCCAGAAAAGGCATCACAAATACAACACAATTACAATATAATACAAAGGGGACAAGGACGAGAATTTGAACATGAGACATATGGACCTAGGACCTCCATCTCAACTACTAGGCTAAGACCTCATTGGTATTCAAGAGTCAGTTTCTTTAGAAAGAATGATTTCTTTTATAAATTTAATCAACGTTGATAATGTGAAGTTTTTTGAAGTGGGATAATGTGAAGTTAGGTTGATTTGAAGGTAACAATTTTTTTTTTGGGGGGGTCATGAAATGATTCATTATTATAACTTTCTTATTACTATAGTATAGATAGATCGATTATTAAGAAGGGTTGTTTTTCCCCGGTGAGATTTTCGCTAAGGACAATATTCAATATATAGGAGAATCTAACATCGCCTCCTTCAACTCATTGATGTTTCTAGCTATTGAGGCATCCTAGTTCACTACAAGCTTCTATGTCTCTGTCTGTCGCCTCCTCTGTCTCCTGTCCATTGGTGTTGGATTTAGAAGACTCATCTCTGGGCGAATGTTTGCCCAAATCTAGAGTGCTGATTGCTACCCACAAACTTAATGGCTACTGTAGTCACCAATGAGATCCACGACACAAACTCCAATCTCAAAGATGGCTAGATTAATGTTAGGGAAAGAACCGAGAGTGGATCTGACCTAGGGAATGTATGCTTCTCAGTTGTGTATCCTTCCTGATCTGCTTGTACCCCTTTTATAATAACACATAACTTATAACAGAATCAGGGCATTAATTTGGCTAATCAATACTAAATTAATTACCTGGCAACTGTTGTATCAATGGGAGATTATGGTTCCATAATATGACCATTATTCTTTGGTCAACAACTCCCCATTCATCACATAAGCCATAAATCTCACATCTTTCAACCACCAAATCTTCTCACACTTCATACGAGGAATGGAGTGTACGACGAAAAATAAGACAGTAGTGTTATATTAAGTCACCATCTAACTGACATAATAAGTTCACCAAATATCAATATCCTGAATCATTCAAACATTACCAATGCTATACACTGTCCCTTACGCCAAAAATATCAATTGATTATATACTGAATATATTCACCCGGGCTTGATATAGTGATGCGGAAATGATCCTTAGACAATTATAAATAATCCATCTTAGCAAAATTGCTTCCCTAATGTTTTCCGCTAGACCATATATATATTATCCCTTGGATAGCACATTACGGTAGTAACATCAAGCTTTGACTTCATATCATAATTCTAAGTCAAAGAGTATTGGCAATAGAGGTCACGTAGCGACAATGCAAGGGAATTCACTTATCACTCATCAAAACAAGCTAACATTTAGCACACACAGTATGAAAGTGTGTCATGACATAGCTCTCACTAAGCTGGCCATGCCACTCTTCTAAGCCATTTGAACAGTAAGTTTGGCTTTTATCAAGAAATCAACCTAAGTCATTAGATCAACATACTTAATGTTAATCATGGCACTCAAGAATTAGCTATAAGGCATCAAAATGAAATCGTATTTCATATTCGACTCCCTCGAGTCTCATCTTAGACTTACTAAGGTGACTACAAGATTTTATACCTTATCATTCATAAAAATAAGTATAATGATAATTCAATATTACGTACACCTAGTTTAATATTGTAAAGCCTCATCCTGCCCACTACTTAAGTGGCAGGGTGATTGCTTGTGTAACTAGGCCAATGATAAACCCCAATGTTTATTATTCCCATATCCTCTTTTTTGTTTCATTTCCCCTAATTCTCCTTTGATTTAGAGGGGTTTGACCATGTTTTGTCTTTTCTAAGGTCGTTGCGTTATTTTAATCCCTTTCTGACTTTTTGCAAGTGTTATTCGAGTTATTCAAGGAAGAGAAGTAGCTAGTACATGGGAAAAAGGTAATACAAGAGGAAAGACGGGCACACAAAGGCCCGAGGGGAGTCAGAAAGCAAGAAAAAGTGAAGATTCAAGGGTATAGGAAATCGATGACTATTGCACAGTCAACATGCCGCCGCCAACCTGCAGGCGTAGCCCCAGTTCTGGGGGTGGCGACGGCTAGCCACCACCAGGGCCTAAGATTTTTCTAGTGGGTGATGGCCAGGTCGTCGCCAGGGTGACCCTCATTACATTTGCTAAAATTCTTATGCCTATAAATGCCCCATTTTGCCTAATTTTGGGATTATACTTAATTCCTCTTATAAAAAGCATGTAAATCATTTTCTGGGTTTGATTTATGATTAAGTCAAGATAAGGGTTCTTGGGTTATTCTTGATTGAAGATTGTGAAGATTTTCATTCTTCATTCCCTTAGTCTAAGTTTGTTCTTCTTTCTCTCTCTTTTCCTCTTTTCTTGGTTTTGCTTAACTTGTTTGATCATGCTTATTTGTGATTGTTAGATTGTTACAATGTTGATTAGTGAGTAGTTTTCCTTAACTTGGGTTAGGGACGAGGAACTAGGATGGCATAATAAACTTGGTGTAATCTTATCTAGCTTTAATTTCAATGTTATTTAGGGGTCTCATCCTCCACCCACCAAGTGTTTGACGAAATGCCCGACAGGACATTTCATCCAATACTTAGGGTGGTTAACCACAATGAGAGATTGTTATTCAGCCTATATGAATAGAAGAAGAGAGAACAAGCCTTGGTTATGAAAAAAACCCAAGGCCTTGTTAGGTACAAGTTGGCTATCTTCAACCGTAGTCTTTAAGCCCCCGCAAAAATAGATGAGCTTGTGGATTAAGGTTACCTTTGCTCTCTGAATGGAGATTTAGGTGATCCTAAACAAGCCAATCACCCCATTATGATCACTCGCAGATTAAGCTAAGTCCAGGAACCCATGCTTAGCATGAATAAGTAGCCACTAGTGACTAATCCCTCGTTCTAAGTCCTTCATCCATTGAATTTTATACTAATACTTTGGCAAGTGTTTGCTTCCTTTTCTCTCAAACTTACTCTTTACCTCTCTCGACTCAACCTAATCACTAAGTTAGGTATCTTAAAGTCTTGTTCTCAAGGGATAACACCCCATGTACACGGCGATAAGCCGTTCCCTTGCAGTATAAATTTAAGGCTTATTTCCAAACGAATAAGTTTTTGACGTCGTTGTCGGGGAGCAAGATTCTTTAAGTATCATAACTAGAAGTGTGGCTGGAGGCTAGAGTTTTGTTTTTATTTTGTTTAATTGTTACTATTCTTTCTTGAGTCGGCTTACCGCCTTTGGTAGTACTTGTTATTACATGCACAGGAGAAGCCAAGGTTTGGGTGACCTAACCCCCTTTAATCCCGACATCAAAACTACATTCCAGAGTCGCTAACAACGTGTAAGAAGCCAAAGTAAGTAAGGAAGGCAAGCTCAAGAGGTCAACATGGATCCTGCCACAGCCCAGTTGAGGGATTTTGTGATGCTGAATCCAAGCACCATTCCATCTAGCATCGCGAGACCTCCCATTAAGGCAAACAATTTTTAGTTCAACCCGACATTCATCACATTATTTCAACAAGATCAATTTGGAGGGTACCTAATGGAGAACCCTAATCACCACATTACTTCTTTCTTGGAAAACTGTGACATGATCAAGATGAATGAGGCCTCCAACTATACCATCTGGTTGAGGCTATTTCCTTTCTCCTCGAAGGATGCCAAGTCTCAGCTTTTGAACTCGAATGCCAATTCGTTCACTACATGGGATGGTCTCTTTAAGGTGATCTTGTGCAAGTATTTTCCTCGTGGGAAGACTACTAAACTCCAAAATGACATCTCCTTCTTCTCCCAAATGGAGGATGAGTCTCTTTATAAAGTATAAGAGTAGTTCAAAGAGCTCCAAAGGTAGTTCGCCTATCATGGCATCCTGAATTGGTTGTTAGTCCAAACGTTCTATAATAGTCTTCAACAATCGATGAAGATCTCAATTGATGTGTCTGCCAGAGGCGCTCTTATAGTTAACCCATCAATGAAGCCACGTAACTACTTAAAAATATGGCATCCAATAACTATCATTAGGCAAGTGAATGGGGCCACCTTAAAAGAGGAGGACGGCATAGGATTGGTGCCTTTACTATGCTTGTAAGCAAGGTTAATGCACTTTTCCCAAAGGTAGATCGACTTTAACCTACTCCTTCTCATAGTGGCGCTCCTAGTGGGTTATTTAGGCAAGCAAATCTTTGTAAAGTGTGCAGAGTTCACGGGTATAGTGGGAATGAGTTCTGTCTTGGCCATTCATTTTAAGATCTCACCGTTGAAAAAACCAATGTCCTCCACAACTTTAACAGTAGACCACAAAATTACCCCTACTCCAATACCTTAAATTTGAGGTACGAACACCACCCAAATTTCTCCTACAAAAGTCAAAATCCCCCTCCTCACCTTCCGTCACAAAATCATCCTAATCCTCCTGGTTTTCAGTACTATGCTCCTCAAATTCAACCTTCACAACCTCAACCTCAAGAGTCCAACTTAGAGAGCTTGATGGAGCGGTTCATTTAAACTCAAACTAAGATAAATGAGGCTCTTGGTGAGTCCCTGAGCCAACTCAATACTAAGTTTGAGAGCATGTTCACACACTAAAAGATAATGGAGACTCAATTGGTTCAAATTATCCAATAGGTGAACAACCTATCTTGACCTCAAGGGCACCTTCTAGGCCAACCGGAGGCAAACCCCAAGGGGCACATGAATGCCATTATCTTAAGGAGTGGAAAGCAACTTGGAAAACCAAAAGGGCCTCACCGGGAGGAAGATGAAGGTTTGGCCAAAGACAAGGGCAAAGAAATATTGGAAAACAAGGGTGATTTGGTCCCGGATAGTGGAGAGCAAGACAAGCATGAAGAGACCACAAAGCCTAGGCCGGTTGAGCCCTATAGGCCACCGATTCCTTTCCTTTAAAGGGTTGCCAAGGCCAAACTTGGGGCCAAGTTTAGGAAATTTCTAAAGGTACTCAAGAAATTACAAATCAATATCCCATTCTTGGACGCTATCTCTAAGATGCCTTCTTATGCGAAGTTTCTAAAAGAGATGCTTTCCAATAAAAGGAATCTTTAAGAAAATGCCATGGTTTCCCTTACGGAGGAGTGTAGCACAATCCTCCAAAACAAGCTGCCTTCTGAACTCGAAGACTCGGGGATGTTCTCCGTTCCTTGTGTCATTAGAGATATCACAATTAGCCGAGCCTTATGTGATCTTTGGGTGAGTGTAAGCCTTATGCCTCACTCAATATACAAGAGGCTCCAAGTGGGGGAACTCAAGCCCACCACAATATCGATACAATTTGTAGTTCGTTCCATTAAGTACCCCATTGGAGCTCTAGAGGATGTGCCCCTTCAAGTTGGGAAATTTATCGTCCCTTGTGACTTCATTGTTATCGAGATGTAGGAGGATGCCCAAATACCCATCATCCTAGGGCTCCCTTTCCTAGCCATGGTCGGTGTCAAAAATGAGGGGTTATCCCTCAAGTTGGTGAGAAGAAGCTTGAATTCAATCTTTCACAAGCTATTGCTTCCCCCTCCCTAGAGGATGCGTGCTACTGGGTTGATGTGCTTGAAAAGGTAATACTTGAGGAGATGCGAACTCTTAGCCCCCCTCTAGAGGCGTTCTTGATTGGCACTTGTAACAATGGGGTTAACCCTCATTCGGATAAAGAAAAGGCGGTCTATGCAACCATCCTCAACACGGCCTAACCATACCTCCCTAGACACCAACCAAGGAAGGTTCTTAATGTGGAGGTTAGATCATCCAATGAAGAAAAGAAGGGTGTTCACGTGGTGGAATTAAAGCCCCTACTTTCTCATCTAATCTATGAATTTCTTGGTCCAAATTGTACTTTTTCCGTCATCATTAGTACTAAGCTTATTGGCGCTTAAATTGAGAAATTTTTGTGTGTGCTTCAAAACCATAGGGGTGTCATTGGTGATAACATTGATGATATCAATGGGATTAGCCCCTTAATTTGCTTGCATAGAATTCTTCTTGATGATGAGCATAAACACTCTAAATAGCCTCAATGTTGTTTGAATCACAACGTGCAAGAAGTTGTTAAGAAGGAAGTTGTCCAGCTGCTTGAAGTCGAGATCATTTATCCAATTTCGGATAGTGATTGAGTTAGCCCGGTGCAAGTAGTTTCTAAAAAAAGGGGTATGACCATTGTCAAGAAAGAACAAGATGAGCTCATATCTAGTAGGATGGTCATGGGTTAGCGCATGTGCATTGATTATAGAAAACTCATTGACGCATCCTGAATGACTATTTCCCCTTCCCCTTACTCGACCAAATTTTAGAACAGTTAGCCGGAAACTCTTTCTTTTATTACTTAGATGGAAGCTCGAGGTTCTTCCAAATCCCTATCCACCCGCATGACCAAGATAAAACCAATTTACATGCCCTTAAGGGACTTTGCATACCTTCGGATGCCATTTGGCTGTGCCATACCTTGGCTACCTTCCAAAGGTGCATACTCACCATTTTCTCCGACTATGTTGAGAGCATAATGGAGGTTTTTATGGATGATTTCTTAGTCTATGGAGGTACTTTTGATTTGTGCTCAGAGAACTTAGCTAAAGTCCTCCAAAGATGCGAAGAAATCAACTTGGTTCTAAATTGAAAAAAGTGTCATTTTATGGTACAAGAAGGTGGGGTTTTGGGGCATGTGATTTCACATAGGGGTGTTGAGGTTGATAAAGCAAAGATAGAGGTTACAGAGCACTTGCCACCACCCACTTGTGTCAAAGGGGTGAGAAGCTTCTTTGGACATGCGACTTTTTACCATCGGTTCATCATGGATTTCTCTAAAACTGCTAAGCCTCTAACTTTGCTTTTGGCCAAAGATACCCCATTTGTTTTAACTAATAAGTTTGTTAAAGAAATTCATAGGATCAAAGAGGCCCTAATAATCACCCCCATCATCTAACCGCATGATTGGAGCCTTCCTTTTGAGATTATGTACGGTGCTAGTGACCGTACGGTGCTAGTGACCATACGGTTGTGGTGGTTTTGGGCCAACAGAAAGACAAGAAGCCATATGTCATCTATTATGCTAGCAGGGCACTTAAGGAGGCTCCACACAACTATATCAACACTGAGAAGGAGTTACTTGCGGTGGTGTATGCAATTGAGAAATTTCGATCATATCTCATGTGCTCTAAGGTCATTGTCTACACCGACCACTCTTCCCTTAAGCATCTTCTAGACAATGACTCCAAACCTCATCTACTTTGGTGGTAAACCATCTCTCTCTTACCGACCCCCTTAGGGATGACGGAGGCATGATTTACCAATTGACGACTCTTCCTCGGACGATCATGTGCTTGCTTTAGCAACATCGAGTGTCCCTTAGTATGCGGATTTGGTAAATTATTTGGCATACGAGATTGTGCCGTTGGATATGAACTACAATCCAAAGCAGCGATTTTTCTCCTAAGCCAAATCATATTTTTGGGAGGGGCCTTACTTGTATAAGGCTTGCGGAGATGGCATTATACGAAGAAACGTGCCCAAGGAGGAGACCAATTCCATCATCTCTCATTGTCAAGCCTTACCTTGCGAAGGGTATGCAAACGTTGATAAGGCTGCGGCCAAGATCCTCCAAGCCGGTTTTTATTGGTCCACCCTATTCAAGGATGCGCACAAATATGTCTTGGCTTGTGATCGATGTCAAAGGACTAGGAATTTATCTAGGCAAAATGAAACAGCCCTAAACTATATACTTGAAGTTGAAATCTTTTGATGTGTGAGGGATAGATTTCATGGGACTCTTCCCATCTTCCCATGGCAACAAGTACATCATAGTCGCCATCGAGTATGTCTCGAAGTAGATGGAGGCCATTGCTTGCCCCATCAATGACTCCCGAGTGGTGGTTCAGCAGATCTTCAAGAAAGTCATCTTCCCTCACTTTCAGGTCCTTGAGTCCTCATTAGTGACAGTGGTGCTAATTTCATTTAGAAGAAACTTAAAACTTTGTTGAAAAAGTGCGGGGTGCATCACAAATATGCGCTTCGCTACCACTCCTAAATGAGTGGTCAAGTAGACATCTCTAACCGGGAAATCAAGATCATTTTAGAGGAAACAATTACAAGATCAAGAGAAGAATAGGCAAACAAGATAGATGATGCTCTATGGGCTTACCGTACAGCTTTCAAGACCTCTATTGGCACTATGCCATTTAGGTTAATTTATGGTAAGCCATGCCATTGCCTTGTGGAGTTGGAGCACAAAGCTTATTGGGTCATCAAGTTTCTTAACTTCGATTTGAAGGCCATAGGGGAAAAGCGATTATTACAATTGAATGAGCTTGAGGAGATTCATTCTGACGCTTATGGAAGCTCAAAAAACTATAAGGAAAGGATAAAATGGCGGCATGATAAGAACATCGATCGGAGGGAGTTTCGGGCTGGTGACTTGGTGCTTGCTTTGAATTCAAGGTTGAAATTGCTTCTGGGTAAGCTCCGTTCAAGGTGATCAAGTTCTTTTGAGGTGAAGAAGGTTTTTCCATATGAAGCAACTGAAGTTGGACAAAGGTCACGGGCGCTTTCAAAGTGAACGGATCACGGCTTAAGCGTTACATTGTTGATGAGTCAATTGTCAGGAAGGTCTCCCACGACCTTCCTAGAGCTGCTTCTTCTTAAAGTTGGCTCATGGTTAAGCTTGTCACCTTAAAACAGCATTTTTTGAGAGGCACCCTGGATCCTTCTCTAGCCTTTTGACTTAAATAAGGAGGGCTTACCTAAAAATGAAAAACGCTTTCAGTGGTTGAAATTGCCCAGGCGACTGGTGATAAGTGCTTAAAGCGTATATCATTTTAGGGCTATTTTGCTCTATTTTTAGAGAGAATTATGTGCCTTATGTGATAATTTATACTCCTTTTGCCATTTTACGCTCAGGTATGGTTCTTTTCTGTATTTTACAGGATTCTGGATCTTTTTATCCTTGTTTTGACCCATAAATAAGTGCATTTTGACCCCTCACGGATGCCTCTAAGTTGCTATGCCCGTGAAAGAGAGGAAGAACAGAAGAATGACAAGCCAGCCAGTCAGCACCATGGTCTGCCCGTTGTAGATGCCACTATCGGTGGTGGAAGCATTACTGCTAATCTTTTCATTTTTCCTCATTGTGTGGCTAAGGTTAATTGGATTTTCCTACAAATAGGGCCATTTTCACAGCAGAAAGAGAATTAATCCATCATCTCCATACTCCTTTTTACTCTACTTAGATTAGGATTTTAGATCAGAGAGAGTTGAGAGCAAGTAGAAAACGAAGATTCATGAGGAAGCGGGATCGGGTTTTGCAATCGAAAGATTCAAGCACTTGATTTGGCCTGAGCAAACCCTTCACTCTTCTCTTCTCTTTTCTCTTTATATTTATCATTTTAGAGTAATTTGATCATGCATGAGTAGTCTAATTTTTGTCTAGGGATTTAGTATTCTATGAAAGTATTGTTGGATTATGTTTTAATCTAAAGGATTGTGCTTATCTTCACGATTGATTTGATTTCCTTCTACCAAGTGTTGTTTATGTTGTTAGTGGATTTTTAGCCAAAATTTGCTTGCTTACTTGAAAGAATCAGGTAAAAAACTGAAAGGTGACATTTGGTTGTTGGATTGCTTGATTAGACCTGACATAACTTCGTCTCGGAAGAAGGATTTGCATGTTAGGGGGACTAGAAAGTAATCGAAGATGTTTGACTTGGATTAAGACAAATTAGTTTGAAAGAACGACTTTTGCTTAGTTTAGGCAAATTTGGTAGTGGGCGGTTTTGGGGATAATTAAGTTTAAGATGGCTTTTGTATGTTGCACTGTTGAGGGATTGATGATATTGATCATTTGTTTTGGTTCCCTCTTATTAGGGTTGTGTATATATATATATATATATATATATATATATATATATATATATATATATATATATATATATATATATATATATATATATATATGTATGTATTCAATTGTCAGTTGATAGTTAGTGATCTTATGTCTTTCAATAATTGCAATTTTCGTTTCATTTCCCAAAAAAATAGAAAGAAAGAAGAAACAAAAGTTATGTTGAAAAAAGGGAAAGAGAAAAAGGAGAAAATTGTATTAAAAAAAGCAAAAACGAAAATGACTCAGTGATTGCCATTGGATATGCACGTAACTTGTCTTCCTTCTTTGTCAACTCATTTCCTACTTAATTAATTGGGGTATGTTCATTGAATTGTTGAGGTTTAGAGTGTTGGTGAACTAATTAGTTAATTGGTGCTTTGATTGGTTACTCCCTAATCACTTGTCTAAGTAGCTCTATATTGCCTAAATGCGTTTGTCCACTTCTTATCCTTCACCCTTTTTAGCCCACATGACAACCCTATAAAAGTCCTCTTGAGTGTCTGGTACACATTGCATTTTAGTGGTGGAGAATTTGAGAGCCTTGGTAAGCATATGGTAGATTGCATCTTTGGAATGAGTCTTTAGTGAACTTATACTATATTTTAAACACGTGAGCCAGAGTGACCCATATTTCGCAAAAGTGAGGTTCTAATAGCTTAATTGGCTCTATTCAATTCCATGTGCTCGCATGACATGCTTTGTGGTTCTTTGGGAGTGATCAAGTTTGATATCGAGCTTGTGATCTCGTACTTATTTGAAAACCTTTTCCTTCTCCTAATTCTAAAATGTTTTGCGCACTATTGTAACTCTTTCTTGTGATATGCTATGACTTGCCAGCTTTAAGGAGGCTGTTGTGTTTTGAGTCATAGATGCGTCTCCGCTTGTCGATTTTCTATAGTGTTTGCTTGAGGACAAGCAACGGTTTAAGCATAGAAGAGTTTGATAAGTGCTTAAAGTGTATAGCATTTTAGGGTCATTTTGTTTCATTTTTTGGGAGAATTAGTCCCTTATGTGATAATTTACACTCCCTTTCCCATTTTACGCTTAGGTATGATTCTTTTCTGTGTTTTGTAAGACTTTGGACCTTTTTGCCATTGTTTTAACCCATAAATGAGTGTATTTTGACTCCCCACAGATGCCCCTAAGTTGCTCTTCCCGTAGAAAAGACGAAGAATAGAAGAATAACGAGCCAGCCAGTACCACGGTTTGCCCGTGGTAGATGCCACAGTCCGTGGTGGAAGCATAACTACTAATCTCTTCGTTTTTCCTCATCGTGTGGCTGAGGTTGATTAGGTTTTTCTACAAATAGGGCCATTTTTGCAGTAGAAAGAGAATCAATCCATCATCTCCATACTCCTTTCCACTCTACTTAGATTAGGATTTTAGGTTGGAGAGAGTTGAGAGCAAGTAGAAGAAGAAGATTTGCGAGGAAACGGGATCGGGTTCTGCAATCAAAAGAATCAAGCATGTGATTTTGGCTGAGCGAACTCTTCTCTCTTCTCTTCTCTTTTCTCCCTATATTTATCATCTTAGAATAGTTAGATGTTTAATTTAATCATGTGTGAGTAGTTTAATTTTGGTCTAAGTATTTAGTAGTTTACGAAAGTGTTGTTGGATCATGTTTTAATCTAAAGGATTGTGCTTATCTTCGTGATTGATGTGATTTCATTCTACCAAGTGTTATTCATGCTGTTAGTGGATTTTCAGCTAAAATTTGCTTGCTCGCTTGAAACAATTGGGTGAAAAATTGAAAGGAAATATTTGGTTGTTGGACTGCTTGATTAGCCCTAACATAACTTCATCTCGAAAGAGAGATTTGCATGTTAGGAGGACTAGAAAGTAATTGAAGATGTTTAACTTAGATTAAGATAAATTAGTTTGAAAGAACAACTTTTGTTTAGTTTAGGCAAATTTGGTCTATTTCGAAAGAATAGACTAAATTTTTGGAGAGATTGTAATTCCTCGAAATTAACCGATTAGAGAAAAGCACATGTTCATCATTTTGATCCAATCAACTTTTATAACTACAAGAATTCCTATGTGTTTTCTCCTGTATTGATTTAAAATTAGTGAATTAGAAGTTGTTAAATTGAAACCCCTTGAATTAGTTATAGTTGTTTCCTTATCTTTGTATTTTTATCAATCTAAAGTTTTGATTCGCTTAGCATATCTGGACCCAATAGATTAACCTAATCTCTGTGGAATCGACCTTGATTTGCTACTACACCACCATGCGCTTATGGCATATCAAGTTTTTTGGCGCCATTGCCAGAGAGTAGCGTCGAATATAGGGTTTTTGCTAATAGGTTTGACTAAGCATTTTGTTTTTCTTTGAAAAAAACCGAAAAAAAAATTGAAAGGTAAAAAAATAAAATAAAATTTGAAAAAAACAAACGATAGCAATTTTCTATTTTCCCCAACTTGAGTATGAATTATTTTGGAGATATTTTAAGCGATGAAATTCATTTCTTACTCAATGTGGTTATTATGTGGGTAAATGGGAAATTTTGGAGATTGTTGATGAGGGTATGAATGGTGAAACTCATATTCTTTTAGAGTTTTGGAATTTTTATGGTAAAAATGTTGATGAGGCATGGTATTTACTTTAGTGGATTGCTTGGGATTCATTTGAGTTTGAGAAGGCTAGTCGTGTTTGTAGATATTCAATTTCTGATCCTTGCACATTCTATTGTAGATCTTATTCTGCTCCTTTTTGGTGTGAATTGTGTAGCTCTTCTGACCATGAAACTAATTCGTGTCTTATTATGTATGCTATGATCAACTTGACTGTGTATCACTGGGACAATACTAATCTTGTCCTGACCTTATCTGATTCATCCTTCCCTTTAGCTCAGTGCACGGGGCTTAAGGCGGGTGAGCCTTTTGGGGTTGTTGCTAGATCTAGTGTCATTGATGCATGTTTTGAGTTAGAAGATATTTTTATTAAGGCGCATGATCTAGCCGAGACTCCTTTAGAGGGGTGTCATGATAAGTGTGTGCATGAGGAGTCTCCTAGCCTTGGTTTTAATTATGTTTTCCCCAATCCACTTGATCATTCCCCAATCCGCTTGATCATTCCCATGTTTCGCCTATGTGTTCACAGCCCTCTATTTCCCCCGAGTATTCTTTAGATGCGCCCATTGATAATCCTATAATTTGTGATGCTAATAATGATTTGAGCTATGAGGATAACATGTTTTGTATGCTTGATGGAAATGTTGATAATTTTGTATTCCTAGGTTACTTAAGAGCGTATGATCCCTCCATTGATCCTTATTGTATATGCCTAAAGGACTTACCTAGGAAAATCACACGGACTACATTCTTCAATCCTTTCTATGATTTTTCTATGGGCTTTGATAAGGTTAAGAGGATACTTATTCCCTTTGGTGTAATTTTGGTTATTACCTCTTATCTTTTATTTTCTGAATTATGGTCCCAAAAGTTTAATAAGCTCCTACATGTGTTGACAGCATCTAATTTAATGAGTCGAGTCTTGAAGTTGTGATGGAGTGGCTGATGCTCCATGCACCCTGGTTATTACGAGGGCCGCATAGCTTAGATGCACTCTATACCTAACCTGGTGAGATTGTTTTCTTTTGTTGCCCTTCTTTAAGTTTTCTTTCCTTTGAATAAAAATGCTTTATCTTAGCATAGGGGAAGGGTAGTTTCTATGTTTTCTATTTTGGTTTTTAGTTTGAATACTTTTTAGAGCATATAGTTTTAGGTTTCTTTTTCTTTGCATTAGTATTTTGTATTTAGTTGATTTTTAAATTTGCATATAGGATTCCATGGAGCAATGGTGTGGATTGGTATAAAATAACCTCTAATGATGCTTTTGTTTAGGCAAAATAGCTCTCATGAGTTGGAATATTTTTTTATGTGTAATCGCTTTTGGTGCTAAAATTTATGAAGGTTTTGTAAATACTTCTTATTTTGACCCTTGTTTTGTTTGAGAACTTTGTTATCCCTTACAGTCGATAGCGCTAATGTTGGTACATGGGAGTCATTTTATGAGCTTAATGCTACTTTGGCAGATGTCCCATCAGATTTTAGGCCTTTTCATAGACTAATTCATTATATTTGGTCTTATGTTTCTTTCGTGTATGTGACTCTTCCATGTTCTAGCTCTAGAACTTGCCGAGATTCTGGTTCAAAACCACATTAGCATGTGCATAGTTGATGATATGATAGAGACATCTCTTTCTTCGATTATTTCAGCCACATAGCCAAATAGCCTGCCCTTGTATTACATGTTTATTCCCTTTGCTAGCCCCTTTGAGGTTATATCTTTCTTTGTTGTGATCCCTTCATCTTAGCCCTTCGCCTAACACATGTTCCTAGCGTATGTTTCTTCTTTGTCAACTTATTTCCTACTTAATTGATTGGCGTATGTTCAATGAATTGTTGAGGTTTGGAGTGTTAGTGAACTTATTGGTTAATTGGTGCTTTGATTGGTTGCTTCCTAGTCATTTGGCTAAGTAGCTCCATATTACCCCAATGCATTTGTCCACTTCTTACCCTTATCCCTTTTTAGCCCACATTACAACTCCATCAAAGTCCTCTTGATTGTATTGTGCACATTGCATTAGTGGTGAAGAATTTAAGGGCTTGGCAAGCATATGGTATATTGCATCTTTGGAATGAGTCTTTGATGAACTATTTTAAACACATGAGCGGGAGTGATCCACATTTCCTAAAAGTGAGATTCTACCTGTCTAATTAGCTCTATTCGATTCCATGTGCTTGCATGACATGCTTTGTGGTTCTTTGGGGGTGATCAAGTTTGATATCAAGCTTATGGTTTCGTACTTTTTCGAAAACCTTCTCCTTCTCCTAATTCTGAAATGTTTTGCGCACTATTTGGAGTTGCCGTTGATTATACTTTTCCTTATGATATGCTATAACTTGCCTACTTTAAGGAGGTTGTTATGTTTTGAGTCATAGATGCGTCTCCACTTGTCGATTTTCTATAGTGTTTGCTTAAGGACAAGCAACGGTTTGAGCATGGGGGAGTTTGATAAGTGCTTAAAGCATATATCATTTTAGGGTCATTTTGTTGCATTTTTAGGGAGACTTATGTGTTATGTGATAGTTTATACTCCTTTTCCCATTTTACGCTCGAGTATGGTTCTTTTTTGTGTTTTGTAAGATTTTTGACCTTTTTACCCTTGTTTTGACCCATAAATGATGCCAGATTCCCCTAAGTTGCTATGTCCATGGAAGAGATAGAAAACAGAAGAATGACGAGCCAACCAGCACCACAGTCTACTCGTGGTAGATGCCACGGTCCGTGGCAGTAGCATAACTACTAATCCCTTCATTTTCCCTCATCGTGTGGTTGAGGTTAATTGGATTTTCCTATAAATATGGCCATTTTCACAACAAAAAGGGAATGAATCCATCATCTCCATAGTCCTTTCCACTCTACTTAGATTAGGATTTTAGACTAGAGAGAGTTGAGAGCAAGTAGAAGAAGAAGATTCGCGAGGAAGTGGGATCGAGTTCTGAAATCGAAGGAATCAAGCACGCGATTTTGGCTGAGCAAACTCTTCTATCTTCTCTTCTTGTTTCTCTCTAGGTTTATCATTTTAGAGTAGTTAGATGTGTAATTTAATCATGCGTGATTTGTTTAATTTTTTCCTAGGCATTTAGTAGTTTATGAAAGTGTTGTTAGATCATATTTTAATCTAAGGGATTATGCTTATCTTCACGATTGGTTTGATTTTGTTCTATCAAGGGTTATTCATGTTGTTAGTAGATTTTTGGCCAAATTTGCTTGCTCACTTGAAAGAATCGGATGAAAAACTAAAAGGTGACATTTGGATGTTGGACTGCTTGATTGGACCTAACATAACTTGGTCTCGAAAGAGAGATTTGCATGTTAGGAGGACTAGAAAGTAATCAAAGATGTTTAACTTGGATTAAGACAAATTAGTTTGAAAGAATGACTTTTGCTTAGTTTAGGCAAATTTGGTCAATCTCGAAGGAATAGAATAAATTTTTGGAGAGATTGCAATTCCCCGAAATTAACCGATTAGAGAAAAGCACATGTTCATCATTTTGATTCAATCAACTTTCATAATTCCTAGGCATTTTCTCGTTAGTTGATTTAAAAATTGATGAATAAAAAGTTGTTAAATTGAAACCCCTTGAATTAGTTATAGTTGTTTCCTTATCTTCGTATTTTTATCAATCTAAAGTTTTGATTCGCTTAGCATATCTTGAGAGAATATAACCTAATAGATCAACCTAGTCTCTGTGGGATCGACCTTGATTTACTACAATGCCACTGTACGCTTGCAAGCCTATCAACTGGCACGCCATCGACTGTGTGATGGTCGTTGCCTGGGCCTACAGTTTTTGAGCCCTGATTTATAGGTGCGCCATCGCCAGCATGACCAGTCGTCATCAGACCAGTGACAACCATCACTACCCTGCAGATTTCCATCTTTTGTCCTTTCTTTCGTCTTTCTTTATTTCTCCTTCAACCATCCATACCCCACACGACTGTCTCTCTCTAACTTCTATTCCAAGCTCCACCACCACCCTCAAATCCACCACTCTCGCACTCAATTTCTTCAAAAACCACTCCAATCTTCACCACTCAAACCCTAACCCCCAATTTCAAATTCTCACAATCCGGCCACTTGGGGTGTTTTCGGCCACTCCCTCATCGAAATTTGCTTCCTCTTCCTCCACGCATTTATTTGGCCACCTCTTTGCACCATCGCCTTACCATGTTCTCTCTCTTCAAATTTCACCTCCATTAAAGAGCTCTTGAGCTTGACAAGAGAATAAGCACCATGTTTGAAGCCAATTCATTTTGGTGCTCTCTTGCTAATGGGTATCTCCATTTTGTCATTTGGATAGTTTGGTTTTAGAGTGTGTCGAAGTGCTACAGCTGCTTGGGTTTTTGAGGGAAATTTTGGCTCACTTTAACTATGGGAAAGAAGACTATAACATCTGAACCTTCATCCTCGAGGAACACAATGCGTGCTAAGATGGTCACCTCACCCTCAACCGCTACTATACCTCCAATCTGGGCAAGCGGCCTGAGGTAACTGCCCTACTCTCCCTCATGTCATTAATAAATACGAACTCCAATTCATTAATCAAGAGCACATTAATCATTATAGATTCCGCTATTTGTAGACGAATCATTGAGACTATGTATATTGATTTTGGCTTGTTATGAAGGCTTGGTTTGTTGGATAGCTTAAATGGAATGCTTAAGGTCATGGGTTAAGTCGATTATATGAAAATGGATAAACCTATGTATAAGAGATTATGTTGGGAGTTTATAACCTCCATCAAGGTTAATTGGAGCCCGTACCAAAACCAACCCGTTCACATCCAATTTTAGCTTTTCAATAGGATATGTGAGGCTAACCTAGCGGACTTCAACTGCCACTTAAAGCTCCCACATAGTAGCGTTTGGTCCCTTGCCCAAAAAAAATTTCAATCAACAAGGGTTTTAGGTCGAAGTCACTTGTGATAAGCGTACTGCCGTGAAGGACAATTCGGGGAGTTACGTAGCCTAAAGAGCTAGGGGCTCTAAGGCCACTTATATTTACAACCTCAGCCAGCAATATCTCACTGACTCATGGCCGACACTATTTTCACAAGGCATGAGATCTCAAACAAAGCCCGACTGAGTGAACTTTTTCTTATGTGGTGTATCCTTAACGATAAAAGCTTTGATATGGGGGCTTTCATCCTCCATTAGTTGGTCTCTCAGGCTTCCACTCTTGAATCCCCTATTGCTTATGGTCATATTATTTTGGCTATTACGTATTCTTAGGTTAGAGCCTCAAATCAAGCCGTTAACTCCATTATTCTTAGGGGGACAACTAGATTTAGTCACTTACATTCGAACCAAGATATTCAAAATTGAGGGTGGCCGTGTCTTTGTCAACCACCATAGTAGACTTCCTTTTCCCCTTCCGAACCCAATTAAAACCACTTATTCTGACCCTTCTAATTGGATGTATAATGATGACATTGTTATGGAGATAGATGAGGATATACCTCTACTACAATGAGGGAATGCCAGTGGAGGTCATGGAGGTATCGGGAGTTCGGGGACCGCTTCACCCAAGTAGATGCTTGAGCTCCCATGACTAGGAGACGTAGTGTCATGGGCTCTTGGGGCTTTAATGAAGCCAATTGCTACCAATACATGGATTGATCACTTCTCTCGCCTTAATTTGAGGCTCGATGCAATTAATGAGCATTAACAGTAACATGCTCAAGATCAACAAGAGTTACTCTGCCGGTAAATGGAGTTTGATCGCTGACAGCAAAAATTGGAGCATCATATCTACTACACATATGAGCATTACGGTTGGCTCTACCCTCTACCCGATTGGAGGCCTAGCGGCCCCTCGAGTGATGCTTTATAAGTTCTCCCCTCCCCTTATATTTGCTCTCTTTAGATGCTTATACATTGGGGACAATGCATATCTTAAGCATGGGGGGTGAGCTAGCAAGCTCATGTGCTAGATAGGTCATATGGAGCGAGAGTCTTTGGTTTTGGAATGAGTTTTCTTGTTGTCATAGGGAGCATTTCTTGGGAATTGTGATGATTGAGCAGTTGGTTTGTTTGTTTGGTTATATGATTGGTGATTAGCTAAATAAAGAGGTGTTCATGCTTGTACATAGTAATCTACTAGGGTAGATAACCCATTTAGTTGCATGGTAGTGTAAGCTCCTTTTAGATATCATTTTGTCCTGTGTGCATACTTTTGTTTTTGAGGCTCCTTTGTCATGACTTGGAAGGGCTTAGCTAGTGGTTGACTCATAAGGTAAATATATATCACCAGTATGACTTGACCCCTGAGTTTTGAGCCTTCATATGACCCTTGATTGCACTGATAGAACTTGGCTTAGTCATATCCAAAACCACATTAGGTAATATGCACCATTTGATATGATTGAGGCATTCCTTGTTATTTTATATCACATAGTCTAAGAAGCCACCTAAATAATGTTAAGACCCTTTTGCGCACCCATATTGAGCCTTGCCCATCTATGTCATTTTCACACTCATTTCACCCTTAGCCCATTTACATTTCCTACCCTCATGCCATAGAGTTTAGTGAAGCAACACTTTTCATGCTTATAGGGTTTGCTTTTTGAGGTGGTACATCTTTGGGTGTATGCTGTGGCTATTTGTGTTTAAAAAGAGAAAGAAGGGAAGCTAGAATATCCTTGACTAAGTTCCTAGCATTAAGTTTTGTTTTTTAAGCTTGCTCGAAAAAAAAAGAAAAGAAAAAAAAATGAAATAAGAAAACTTCTGACATAAAAGCCAAAAAAAAGAAGAGGAAGCCATTTAGCATGCAAAAAAGAAACAGAAAGAGACAGCTTTACAAATAAGATGCTTAATATAATGATTTTCATTCTAAACCGAATCGGCTCCCTCCTGAAGTGTCCAAGGTGGGCTGAGGGTGTGAAGTAGTGCTTTGGTTCTATTTCTTTATTGTGGAAAGTGTTCTTGCTCCCTAGCCCTAAGGCTATTTAGCTCAACTTATTCAAAAGATCTTCTTCTTTCTCAACCTTACCAAAGAAACCCATTACAACCCTTTCAAAGCCCTCTTGATCAAAGCATGTGCATTTTTATTCCGAGTGATGGAGGATGAGGACCCCTCCAAACCTATGGTTTTTGCATGATTGGATGAGTAATGAGAGCATACATGAACATATTTAAACACTTGGAGACGAGAGTTCCACTTGACCATAAAGTAAGGCTCTCCCTGATTTCTTTTAGCCGCCATTAGCAAGCCACCTCGCTTCCTACCTTGAGGACTTCACTTGGTATGTGCTTTTAGGCGAGGTGATCCCTAGGGAGTTTCATGTCTATCTTGCTTCCTCACCTTATCTTTGTTGCTTCTTGATTATGTGACTTTGCGTGTAGATTGGCCTTTATCGCCATGCCTAAGAAGGGTGCTTAACGTATTGATTCTCCCCTTTATGGACTGTCAAGCTAAGCTTGCTTGAGGACAAGCAGGAGCTAAGTATGAGAGAGTTGATTAGTCCTAATTTTGATTAATTCCATACACCCTTTTTTTGGTTCATTTCCCCTAATTCTCCTTTTGATTTAGAGGGATTTGACCAAGTTTTGTCTCCTCTAAAGTTATTGCCTTGTTTTGATTCCTTTTTGACTTTTTAAAGGTGTCATTCGAGTTATTCAAGGAAGAGTGGTAGCTAATACATTCTATTTCTAATATGAGTCACTTAGAGTCTAAGATTGCGGTTTTGGAGAATATGTTCAAAGGGTTATCTCTTTAGGCTCCCCAAATTTTGCAGATTTCTATGGTGTCCTATTCTCACTTTGCTTCTATGCATGTCCTTATTTTACTCACCAATTATCTACTAGACATAAGCAAGCGAGTATGGCCTTTTAAAAACCTAAGAATGAACCATTTTCCCGTTACTATAAGCCAAGGTGGAGAAATCACCCTATCTTTTCTTAGAGTAGTGAACCAAATGCTGCAGTCCCTAAATCTCAGCCTGGAATGTTTCTTGAAAACAACTCCTAACCCATGTCGCATCCTTCTAATTCTTTTCAGAGACTAGCTTTCAAAAGTGTGCCTAATGCACATGGACCTCTACCTCCTATTGCTCATATTCAGTCTTCTTCTGGTTATACTGACATGGATAAGATTGAGAAGAGAATTAATAATAATATGAAGGAAATGATTGGTGCTAATATGAAAAAATAACGAGAATAATGATTGAGTAATTTTTCCAATTAGCATTATCTCCTAGGGAGACAGGTACTTTTTCTAGTCAGCTAGAGGTGAACTCCAAGGGTCATACCTCATTTGCTTCTAGAGCTAACCCTAGTGTGTCTGTGAGGAAAGTGAATGTAATCATATCTCTCAGATCTGGTCGAGAGATTCATAATCAAGTGGAACCTGCACATACCCTCACAGTTTCCTCTAAAATTCTTCTTCCTCTTCTTCTCCTACAACTGGTTCATCTAATAAGTCAAGGGATGCTATTGACGGTGTCCCTAATCATTCTGTTAATCCTCTACCTTCCGACTCACCTTCTCAAAAAGAGAAACCTAAGGAGAAAGATTCTGTTGATTCAGTGGATTCGTCACCGCCTAAGATTTCTTCTTCACCTCCTTCTCCTGAGAGAGTTTATAAGATTTTACCTCCTTTCTCCCACAGTCCGAAAAGAAAAATCAAGTCCATGTTGATAAGATGAGGTAAACCTTCTTTTAAATCAAAATCAACAATCCTCTATTTGATACTATTCAGCAAATGCATCCATATGCTAGGTTTTCTAAAGGATCTGTGTACCACCAAAATAGCCATTAGTGCCCCTAAAAAGGCTTTCCCAGCGTCTAAGCGCTAGTTCCATTATTTCTCACTAGATGCCAGTGAAGTACTGAAGTATAAGGACCTCAGTTGCCCTACCATTTCTATAATCATATGGGACCACTTATTCATAGAGCTTTGCTTGATCTAGGAGCTAGTGTCAATTTGATACCCTTTAGTGAACATGAGAGGCTAGGGTTAGCTGAGTTGAAAGCTACTAAGATAGCTATTAAGGGTCTGTCCTTTTCACAGGTAAATTCTAAACTACCAATCTCAACCTACTTCAACCCATTTCAACCTAATTTAATCCACCTACACTATTTTAACCAAGTTCAATTTATCACATAAAAACATTCAACCTGCTTCACCCTACTTCAAGCTACTTCAACTCACCTCAACCTAGTTCAACCCACTTCACCTTTTTACCCACCCCACTTTACCCACGAATAGCATAGGCTCTAATTTAGCTAAGATCGACTAGGTTACACAGGGGTAAGTGAGGATGTGCTTATTAAAGTTGGTGAATTTATTTACCCTGTGGACTTTGTCATGATTGAGACTGAGAAGGTGGCCAACATCGCTATTTAAGTCCCTCTGATTTTAAGGCATCATTTCTTGATCGTTGCCAATGCCCTTATTAATTGTAGAAATGGCTTAATGAGACTATTTTTTTCATAACATGACCTCGGAATTGAATATATTTAATTTGCAAATATAGCCTTCTAGTTCGATGATATGAAATTTTCTAATCTTAACTGGGTATAAGGCGTCATTTCTTAGTTTGATGATTTTGATGACATATTTGTTGTTGAGTATAAGTCATTCCTTATTGATGATGAGCTTGAATATGATGCGTTGAAATTTGATGACTTGTGTGTTCCTGCTAACTATCTTATTGCTTCTGCTTCCACTTTTGAGTCTATTTTCCCTTCTGCTACTCTTGAATTGAAACCTCTCCATGACTCTCTTAAGTACTCATTTCTAGGACCCAATGAATCGTTGGGTGTGGTCATTGCTTCTGACCTAGATCGAGACCAAGAGGACAAATTGATTGTCTCACTTAGAGGGAAGCCATAGGTTAGACTTGAGGGGATATTAAGGGTATTAATCCCTCTAACATGTAGTATAGAATCCATTTGGAGGGCAATGCTAAAGCCTACCGAGAATGTCAAAGGCATCTAAACTTAACCTTATAAGAAGTGGTTAGGAAGGAAGTGCTTAGGTGGTTAGACTATAGGATTATCTATCTCATTTCTGATAGTGATTGGTTTAGCGACGTTCAAGTTGTTCCTAAGAAAACCGGTATTACTGTGATTAGGAATGACAAGAATGATTTAGTTTTCACTCAAATCCAATCTGGCTGGCGTGTTTATATTGACTATAAGAAATTGAATGCTACCACTAGAAAAGATAATTTTTGCCTTCCCTTCATCAAATGTTAGAGAGATAGATTGGAGATTCATTCTATTGCTTTTAGAAGTATATTCTAGCTATACTTAGATTTCTATTGCTTTTAAGGATAAGGAGAATACTACTTTCACCTGATATTTGGGACGTATGCTTTTAAGAAAATGTCGTTTGGACTATGTAATGTTCCTGCTACCTTTCAGAGGTGAGTGATTTCTATTTTCTTGGATCAAGTTGAGCAGCGCATGGAAATTTTCATGGATGACTTTTCTGTGTTTGGGTCTTCCTTTGATAATTGCTTGTCAAATTTAACAAAGGGGTTGGAAAGGTGTAGGGAGAAAATTTTGACTTTGAACTGAGAAAAATGTAATTTTATGGTTAAAAAGGAGATAGTCTTGGGCCACATTATTTCTAGAGATTGAATTGAGTTAGATAAAGCTAATACTGATTTGATTGTTAATCTTCCCCCTCCAACTTATTTGAAAGAGGTTAGATCTTTTTTTTGGGCATGCTAGCTTTCATTGTCATTTCATTAAGAACTTTAGCAAGATAGCTAAGCCTTTGACCAAACTTTTAGCTAAGGACGTACCATTTCACTTTTTGGAGGAGTGTTATGGAGCATTTACTGAGCTTAAGGAAGTCTTAACCTCTACTCTCGTTCTTCATCATCCCATCTAGGGAGAGCCATTTGAATTCATGTGTGAGGCTTTTAACTATGTTGTTGGGGTTGTTTTAGAGAAACATGTTGATAATAAACCACATGTCATTTATTATGCTAGTAACACTTTGAAGGATACCCAACTGAATTATACTGTCACTGAGAAAAAATTCTTGCCTGTGATCTTTCGTTTTGACAAGTCTCGACCTTACCTGATTAGGTTTCATGTGATTGTTTATACTGATCACTATGCTCTTAAGCACCTTCTTTCTAGGAAGGATGCTAAGCCTAGACTTATGAGGTACATCTTGCTTTTGCAAGAATTTAAATGTGAGATTAGGGATAAGAAAGGTCCTAAGCACCTTATTGCTAACCATTTGTCTAGGATTCTCTATGGTAAAGAGTCTGAGTCCATTATTTCTGAATGCTTTCTTGATGAACAATTGTACGCAATCCACCCTGACCCTTGGCATGCGACATTATGACCTTCCTAGTGTCTTGTAGGATTCCTGAGTGTTCGACTAAGAATGATAGAGACAAGTTCTTCCACCTCGTGAAATACTTTATTTGAGATGACCTTTACTTGTTTAAGTATTATTCTGACTAAGTCTTTAGGAAGTGTATTGTCGATCATGAGGTTAGGAGTGTCCTTTGATTTTGTTATAACCAAGCATTTGGAGGCATTTCAATGGGAGAAAACAATAGCTAAAGTTTCTCAATGTGATTTTTATTAGCCTACCTTATTAAGCGATGCTTTTGAG
The DNA here is from genome assembly GCA_029747015.1 of Carnegiea gigantea. Classification (NCBI taxonomy): domain Eukaryota; kingdom Viridiplantae; phylum Streptophyta; class Magnoliopsida; order Caryophyllales; family Cactaceae; genus Carnegiea; species Carnegiea gigantea. Next base: position 592,202 of record JAKOGI010000368.1, on the reverse strand, counting down.
TTTTGTAAGAATTACCCTAGGTGCTAACGATTGGGTAGGATTAGCAGCAGAGATACGATGGCACTAAATCCATCATTGTTGTGGAGATTTTCGATAATTGGGTTATGGATTTCATGGGACCATGTCCATACGTCCATCTCCTTTTGGGAATGAGTACATTTTATTGGCTACAGACTATGTTTCTAAGTGGGCAGAGGACATTTTTATTAGGACCAGCAGTGCTAAGGTGGCTGTGAAGTTCCCTAAGGAGAATATATTTGCTAGATTGGGCATGCCCCAACCTATCATTAGTGATCAGGGTATCCACTTTACTAATAGGTCTTTTAATGCATTGTTGAGAAGGTACCCTATAGTCCATAGAGTTGTTACCCCCTATCATCCCCAGATCAGTGGCCAGGTTGAAGTGTCTAATAGGCAAATTAAATAGATTTTGGAAAAGACTATGAGTAGGAATGGAAAAGATTAGGTTAACAAGCTTGTTGATGCTCTTTGTGCTTATAGGACAGCTTTCAAAAGCCTTTTGAGTATGTAACCCAATAGGATTGTTTATGGTAAACCTTGTCATTTCCCTATTGAGATAGAGCATGGAGCTTGATGGGACATTAAGATGCTTAGCTTCGACTTGACTGAGGCCAGTGAGGAGACATAACTGCAACTGAGTGAGCTAGAGGAGATAAGAGATGAGTCTTATAAGAGTGCTTGATCTTACAAAGAAATGGCTTAGTTGTTTCATGACAAACATATTCTTAGCAAAGAGTTTGCCCCAGGAATCAAAGTACTCTTACATGATTATAAGCTTCATTTGTTTCCAGGGAAATTGAGGTCCCCACGGACGGGTCCCTATATTATTTCACGTGTTTTTCCCTATGTTGCAATCGAAATATAAAATCCTGAGAGTGGTGCCACATTTAAGGTGAACAGTAAGAGCTGCCAAGCATAGATGATATAGAGTGTCTGATACTCCATGAATCGAGTTCTGATGAGTGATGTGCTTCTGGGATAGCTCAGGTGCACTTAGCGCCAAACGTGATTTGCTTGAGATTTCTTTCTCTATTTTCCCTTTTTCTTATTTTTCTTTTGTTTTCTTTTTATATATTTGGGTGCTTTCTTTTACCTTTGTGTATATGCTTGTACATTTGAGTTATAGAGTTTTGTCCTTTTTCCTTTTTTTTTTAATTGAGTCTTATTTTTCTTTTTTGCATTTTTGTTTTTCTTTTTAGTTTTGCTTTTGCATTTTATGTTTCCTTCCATTTTCAATAAGGACATTGTCTAATTTAGGTGTGAGGATGGGAAAACTTTGTTTCAAAAAGAATTAAAAAAATTGAAAAAAAGCTGAAAATTTTTCAAAATCCAAAATGATTTTTGAATTGTTTTTGGGGACTATATATATTGTTCTAATTGACTCTGTTCTCCAGTATCTTAGCATTATGTTGTATACATATATGGTGTGCATGATAGAACTTAGTCCATAGTGTGATATTTGTTCAGTCCTAGCCCTTGATATTATTGCTAAAGCAAGCTTGACTTTGGTAGAAAACTCATGAGATTTTGTGTGTTATAGACTAATCCATCACTTTTTAGTCTCATATTTTCTTTCATGTGTGCCTCTTCCATTATTACATCTTTAGAACCTTCTTTGATTCCCTTTGAAATCGCATTTAGCAAGTGCACTACGATAATATGATAGAGGCTTTTTTTTTGGTGAGCTACATAGACAAATTGTCACCTTATATTGAATGTTTACCCTTTGCTAGCCCTTTGACCCGTAACCTTAGCCTAAACACATTTTCCTATGCCTAGCTAAGCCAAGACTAATGAAACAACATTTTAATATTTAACTGGTAGCTTTTGGGTATTTTATAATATTGGTGGTTGATCTGGGTTATGTGTAGGGATGTATCATTATGAACATTTAAAAATTGAGTTGTGTTATTTTTGTAGATGCCATTCATTCCTTTTCTTAATTAAAAAAAAAAAGCAAGAAAAACAAAAAAATGGAAAAAAAAGGTTTTCAACGAAAAGATTGAAAAAAGTTAGAAAAATCTCAAAAAGAGTTGTGAATAAGAGTGCTTGGCATGAATGTCGTCCTTGTATATACTCATTTCCAATGGTTACTATTATAGGGTGTGTAATTAAATTATCATACCAGGAGAATGTGTGATTATAGTTGTTGGAAGCATTTTGTTGCTCATTCTTATTTCCCAAATCATTTGTCCCTCTCCCAACCCTTTACCCTCAGCCCCAACATAAATTGTGAAACTCCTCTTGATTATCGTATTGCACATTGCATTTTAGTGGCAGAGAATTGAGAATCTTACAAAGCCTATGATAGTTTGTTTGATTGGAGGATGAACTGAGTGAATCTTGTTAAAACCTTAATGACAGGGCTGTAAGCACACAGTGGCATTGTAGCAATTAAGGTCGTCTCCCACAAGGACTAAGTTAATCTACTGGGTTTTATCCCCTTAAGAGAGGCTAAGCGAATCAAAATTTGAGATTGATGCTAAACCAATCTACTATCTAATCCAATAGATAAACAATCAAGGGATTTAATCAAATCAAGCAATTTTCCAACTCAAAAATTAATCAAGTGCCTCTTCTTTAGATGGGTAGTTCCAAAACCGACCATTAAATTATCAAAGCCCTCTTTTAATGTTGAATGAAATTTTTAAATTTAATAAACTACCATTTCTCAAGGGTTTTTGATTAATCTAATATCATTTAGAATGCAATTATCAAATTTAAAGGTTTCTTAAACAGTGAGTCTTTCTCAAGATCCCACGCAGTTAAGTCGAATCTTAGTTTTCCAACATGTAGTTTCACCTTTCAGTTCTTCACCAAATGTCTAAAATAAGCAAGAAGTTGATCAGGCTTCTTACTAGAAATTCAATATCTATGATTCAACAGAGTAGACCCAACAAATCCACAGTAGTTTTAGATCAAAGCAAGAATTGATTCATTCACAAGAATTCAACTCAATTCCAAGATTAACAATCCAAAAGGAGAGGAATTGCTCAGCCAATACGCACTTGTAGATGCAAACCCGACCCGAAATCCTTAAAAATCTTCACCTTCAACTTGCTCTCAACTCTCTCTAATCTAAATCTAAATCTAAATCCTAACTTGATGGAGGAATAGATATGGGGTGGAAATCATGGAAAATAAGGCTGGGAGCAAGCTTTTTATCACGAATACTTTGTAGACAAAACATAAAAACCGCCTGGAAGTCGAACAGCAGTGAAGAAAACAAGCCCAGTCGAGGAAAAGGGGTTACCGCGGACCATGGATACCACCGTGGAGAGACTGTGGGAACCACTGCCTCGGTCTTTCTCATTTACTCCTTCTGTTGTTTCTTCTTAGACCCGCCTAGACTATGACTCTGGCCACAGTTGGTCCATGTTAGGTGTCTTTAGGCCTCTTTTGCTATCTTCTCTGACCTACAAGGCCTCAAAATCTTCATTGTATTCACATAGCTTGGCTTACAAAGTCAAAATCTGCAAAATCTATTAAAACAACCGAAACCAAGCGTATTAGTAGAAATAGGGGCATAAATCAGAAAATTAAACATGTTAATCTCCTAAAATGACTCCCAAAGACTCAAATAATCCATGCAAATATAACATTCATCACTCCCTCACGCTCAACCCTTTGCTCGTCCTTAAGCAAACACTAAAGAAAATCGATAAGAGGAGATACATCTAGGAATCAAATATATAATTACATCCTTAAAGTAGGCAAGTCAAAGTATATCATAAGCAAGAATGACAATCGATGGCTACCCCAAGTAGTGCACAAGACATTTCAAAATTAGGAGGAAGAGAAGGTTTTCAAAAAAGTATGAGACTACGAGCTCAATATTAAACTTGATCACCTCCAAAGAACCACAAAGCACATCATGCAAGCGTAAGGAAAGAAATAGAGCCAAATAGACTAGTAGAACCTCACTTTTGAGAAATGTGAATCACTCCTACTCATGTGTTTGAAATATAGCTTAGGTTCATTCAAGACTCATTCCAAAGACGCAATCTACCATATACTTGCAAAGACCCTCATATTCTCCACCACTATGATGCAATGTGTACAAAATAATCCAGAGGACTTTACATGGGTTGTAAGGTGGGCTAAAAGAGTTAAAGGAAATGAGTGGACTAATAAACTTGGGCAATGTGGAGCTATGTAGCCAAATAACTAGGGAGTAACCAACAAGGCATCAGGAAATCATAAAGTTCACCAACACTTCAAACCTTAAGAATACAATGAACATACCCTAATGAATCAAGTAGGAAATGAGTTGACAAAGAAAGAAACATAAGATATTTACATATCTAATGCCAATCACGCATTCAGTTTTTTTCGTTGTTTTTTTTTTCGTTTTTTTCAACATGATTTTTCTATTTGTTTTCCTTTTTTCCTTTAGGGAAATGAAATGAAAATTTCTACCAATGACAGGCATAAGATCAATAACTGTGAATTCATAACCGAATTTATACGTACATATACAACCTGAACAAAAGAGGAATCAATCCAATTGCTCATTAATATCAATCCCTCAACAAACAAACTACCAAAGCCACCTTAAACTCAATTATCCCCAAAACCACCCACTACGTAGATGCAATGATACTCCATAGACTTGGCTTAATGGTTTGGAACATGCGTTTGACCAAGGGCTAAGATGAAAGGATCATAACAAGAAAAAGATTATAGCTCAAAGGGCTAGCAAAAGGGAAAAACATGTAATACAAGGGTGGCTATTTGGCTATATCGCTAACATGTTCAAAGAAAGAATGGCTCTCTCATATCTTCAACTATACACATGCAAATATGGTTTTGAACAAGAGTCTAGGCAAGTTTTAGAGATGTAACATGGAAGAGCCACACACGTGAAAGAACATGAGACTGAATGTAATGATTAGTGCAAATAAGGCTCAAAGTCTCATAGGATATCTACCAAAGTCTTTACGAGCTCATAAAATGACTCCTATGTACCAACATTAGTGCTAAAAACTCTAAAGAGATAACAAAGTTTTTAATCAAGACAAAGGTCAAAACAAGAAATATTCACAAAACCTTCATAAATTTTAGCACGAAAAGGGGATTACACACCAAAAGTTACTCAAGCTCAGGAAAGCTATCATGCATAAAGAATCATCATTGGAGGGCATCTCAAATAAATCCACACCATCACTTGCATGCAATCCTATATGCAAATCTAAAGTGTAACTAAATGCAACACACTAGTGCAAACAAAAAGAAACCCAAAATTATATGCTCTAACAAGTATGCAAACTGAACACCAAAATGGAAATCATAAAATTAGCCTTCCCCCATGCTTAGATAAAGCATTATTCAAGGGAAAGAAAGGAGGAGAAGGGTAAGGAAAACAAAGTGAAGGAGCTCAATAGGTTAGGTGCTACGTGCACCTAAGTAAGGCCTCCTGACAACCAGGCCAAATGGAGCATTAGTCACTCTATCACAACTTCAAGAAACAGCCCACCAAATTAGACATTGTTAATGACCGCAAAAGCTTGTTAAACACCACAGCATAGGGCTCATAAGCTTGGCTATAAGAAAGTGTCAAGATAATCACAATAAAGAAAGCTAGTGCTCTCTTCAACAAAACCAAATAAAATGGAAAAATCAAAAGATAAATCAAACAAAGTATTCCACCTAATTTTTCTAGGCGCATCCACTAGTTACATGTAATATGGGTCAAGCGAGGCATTATACCCACTAAAGTAACCTAGGGACATAAAATTATCAACATTCCCACCAAGCACATCAAATACATTATCCTCATAGCCCAAATCAACATTAGCATCAAAAATCATAAGATTATCAATGGGCGCATAAATAAAATACTTGAGAGTAGGAGAGGATAATGAACAACGAAGGGAAGCATGAGAATGATCAAGAGGATTAGGGATAACAATGTCATTAAAACCAAGGCTAGGAGACTCCTCATACACAAACTCATCATGTGCCCCCTCCAAGAGAGTCTTAACTAGATCATGCACTTCATCTCAAGTATCTTTCATCCCACAATAAGCATTAACAACACTAAACCTAGCAACAACCCCAAAAGGCTTACCCACCTCGAGCTCTATGCACTTAGCTAAAGGAAAGGATGAATCAAGTAAGATTAGGATAACATTAGTATTATCCCTGGGTGATGCAAAGTTAGGTTGAGCGTAGCATGCATAATAAGGGCAAGAATTATTATCATCGTCAGAAGAATCACAAATAACACCAAAAAGGGGTGTAATAAGATCTTGTATAGAATGTACAAAGATCAAGAAATAAATATCTAGAAATAATACTAGCCTTCTCAAATTCAAATGAATCCTTGCGATCCACTCAAGCAAATACCATACTTTATCAACGCTTTTAATAAGAAAACCCCAATACTCTAAAAGAGCTCAGGTTTCACTTTGCATAGCCTCATCAACAATGTCCAAAAGTTCCCATTTACCCACAAAATAAGCACATTAAGTGAGAAAGGCATTTAAACGCTTAAAATACCTCTAAAATAATTCATGCTCGAATTGGGGGAAATGGAAAATTGCTGTTGTTCTTTTCCTTAAACTTTTTTAGATTTTTTCAATTTTCAAATTTTTTTTGGTGTTTTTTTATTTCAAAGAAAAACAAAATGCTTAGTTGAACTTATCGAAAACACTCAATATCCGACACTAGGCCCCGGCAACGGTGCCAAAAACTTGACAGAGCTGCAAGCACACGGTGGCGTTGTAGCAATCAAGGTCATCTCCCACAAGAACTTGGTTGACTTACTAGGCTTTATCCCCTTAAAATAGGCTAAGCGAATTAAAATTTTAGATTGATACTAAACTAATCTACTATCAAATCTAATAGATAAACCATCAAGGGATTTAATCAAATCAAGCAATATTCCAACTCAACAACTAATTGAGCGTCTCTTCTTTATATGGTAATTCCAAAACCGACAATCGAATTATCAAAGCCCTCTTTCAAGGCGGAATGAAATTCTTAAATCTAATCAACTACAATTTCTCAAAGGTTTTTGATTAATCTAAAATCATTAAGAACGCAATTATCAAATTTAGGGGTTTTTAAACAGTGAGTCTTTCTCAAGATCCCACACACTTAAGTTGAATCTTAGTTTTCCATCTAATTTTACCGTTCAGTTCTTCACCAAATGTCTAAAACAAGCAATAAGTTCATCAAGTTTTCTATTAGCAGTTCAATATCTAAGATTCACTAGAATAAGCCCAACAAATCCAAAGCACTTTTAGATCAAAACAACAATCGATTCATTCATAAGAATTCAACTCAATTCCAAGATTGACAATCTAAAACATAACATAAAAATTAATAATAATTTGAAAGCATATAAAATTTAAGGAGAACAGAAAAGAGAAGGAGAGGAACTTCTCAGCCAATGCATGCTTATAGATGCAAATCCAACCCAGAATCCTTGCAAATCTTCTCCTTAACTTGCTATCAACTCTCTCTAATCTAAATTTAAATCCTAACTTGATGGAGGAATGGATATGGGTGGAAATCAAGCGAAATAAGGCAGGAAGGAGGCTTTTTATCATGAATATTCTGCAGCCAAAGTGTAAAAACTGCCTGGAAGTCAAATAACAAAGAAAACAAGCTGACTCGAGGAAAAGGGGCAACCACAGACCATTGGCACCATCACGGATAGACCGTGGGGGCCACTACCTCAGTTGTTCTCATTTACTCTTTTTGTTGCTTCTTTCTGGAACATCCTAGACTATGGTTCTGGCACAGTTGGTCCATGTTGGGTGTCTTTGCACCTCTTTTCCTTTCATCCTTGGTCCACAAGGCCATAAAATGTTCATTCTACTCACATAACTTGACTTACAAAGCCAAAATTTGCAAAATCTCTCAAAACAAGCATAACCATTTGCAATAGCAGAAATATGGGCATAAATCATAAAATTAAGCGTATTAATCCCCTAAAGTGATTCCCAAACACTTAAATAATTCATCCAAATATGACATTCATCACCTAAACACATGAGTAAGAGTGTTGTACATGTCCTAAAGTGAGGTTCTATCAGTTGGACTTGTATATAATTATTAAATGCGGTAAAAGATTATGTGTAAATGTCATCCGTGGGTCTGAGAATTTCTTGATGTGAACATTGTATCTATATGTAATCTAATTTCTAGGTTACTTGAGTAATATGGTTGATTAAAATGTGCATATATTTTCCCTGGTATTGTATTTATAAGTTTTGGAAAATCCAAAAAACACAAAAGAGATTTTCTTTTTATAGATTTTTTGAGTAAATCTTCTGCAAACACTCATGAAACCTTACTTGTCCACTAGGGATAACCTAGGGGTTTAAAGGGCTTGTTACACAGACTAAGTGCAACCGTGGTTCCTACTAAAATGAGTTAGGATTTTATTTTCTTTTCTAGGATTTTAGTTTATTTTACTTGAAAACAAGCAAAATATAGGTGTGGGGCTATTGTTCATTCTAGAATTATGATATTTTATGCCCTTGTATTATCTAATATTTGCTCAAGATAAATTATTAAATTGAAATTTTAATTTATTTTGTTTATTTTGTAGGTATTTGAAAAATAAAATAAAAAAAGTTAGGAAAAAAAGTGGTGTTGGACCATTTTAAAAACAAGATGGACAAGTAGAACCTAGTCTAGAGGCATATTTGCATGCCAAGTCCAGCATCCCTCTCACCAGCTTTGCAGGCCATGGCCCTGTGCTTTCTACAGCCTAATCTTTTTCGCCGAGTCTAGTCCTTCCCTTCTTTCACTTAAAAGGCCACGGGCGGAGCACGTGATCTGCTATCTTGTCCCCCCTCTCCTCTTTCTTTTCATTCCCAACATTTCCCCCCCCAAAAAAAAAACACGAGCCTCCTCGAGCTTCTCTGTCTCTCTGTAATGACTGTTGGTCCTCCTTCAATTCTTCTTCATCCATTAATTATCCTCATCAAACACCTGCTGTTACCCGTTCATCTCCACCCCATTATCTCTCTCCTATATCATCAACAGTGAAATGAAGCAAGTATTGAATAGAGCAATTAAAAGAACGTTTTTAAGCTCGAGTTGAAGATTAATGGAGGTTAAAGGGTGGCGTTCATCAGGTATAGTTTGAGTAAGGGTTGAAGCTAAAGGGTAGAGTAGAGTAGTAGGATTTAGCTTTTTCTCCTTCAATTTTGTGACTTAGGTTTTCAAATTCAAGTTTTTCTTCAATCTCATTTTCCAGAATTTAAAATTGATATAACTACCTTGAGATTATATAAATTGGAGTGAGTTGTGTGAAGTTTTGAAGTAAGAATTATGCATAATCGATCCCGATTTCAGTTCATTATTTCTCTCAAATTGAAATATGTTCAATTTTCTTGAGTTTTGGTAATCTGGGTTGCCACTGTGAGCTTAGTTTTGGTGTTCGATCTTAAATGCCGGCATCTATGCTACTCATGTTCTGTTTTGGGGCTAATTCTTCTTTCCCTTAATTCAACAGTTGCTTGGCAAATTTTAAGTAATTCAATTTTGCAATCTACCCTTTGAGTTTTGCTACTTCATCATCTTCCTTAGGCCCTGTTCTATTTCGCATTTTTAAGAAGTTAGCTAAGAGCTTATATCTCTTTACATCTTCTTTCGTCTCCTTACAGCTTCTTTTGTCTCCTTTCAGCTCTTTACATCCTTAATATAATCCTTACATCTTCTTACATCTCCTTACATCTTCTTATGTCTTCTTATATCTTCTCACATCCCATTTAGATTTTCTATAGCATTCATTTATTTTAATTACAAAAATATGCGTACTTTTTTACTAATACACAAAATTTGTAAATATCTTATGAACACAACATTTACATAAACATAAAAACATAATATAACAATGTAAATTATATTTAAATTTCGACATGAATAATATATGGCATTATAGATGGAATAAGTGACCATACTTTTAAAATTATAATACAAAACTTTTGTTCATCTTTAAGTCTGAAGCATATTTGAAAACTATTAAACTGTATGCGACAAAAGCATTGCAGCTATTTCATTCCTAAGTTTATCCATGTCAATTTTGTTGCTATCATTGTACAATTGAACATTTGGTGGCCGTTCCAAATTTGGTTCCCTTGCTGAGATTGATATGCACTTGTTATGCAGAGTAGCAAAATTGTGTAGAGTACAACAAGAAATAATTATCTGAAGTTGCTGCTCCTGTTCATTCGCGGCATTCTGTCAGTCAATATTTTCCATCACCCCTTCAAGACTCCAAAAGTTCTCTCCACTGTCATTCGTAAAGATGACTGCTAATGGTTGAACCATTCCTTCACTCCTTTAGGTGGGCCATATTTTCTAAACTATAAGATATGAAGACGAGTTTCCTTTCCTATGTACGAAGCTAAATACCCAAGAGTATTTTGATATGTTGAGTCAATCAGACAGTATTTTCCTAAACAAATATGTGAAATAATTAGAGTTGTATATGACAAATGAGAATCATCAAGGAATATGTTAAGAACATATCCTCATGTACCTAGAGGGGGATGAGGAAAATTGAACTTAGGTTAAAGCATACTATCTCGTAATACTGTCATGTCATATACGCTCTCCTCCAAACCGACATTTAAGTGAGTGATCATCATGTGGGATGATACCATAGCTAAGGTGTTCCAAGTGCTCTGACCTGTACGTGATCGATGAGCAACACCCGCATCTTCTCCAAGGATTACTTGCACATGAAAGCCATCTAATGCTCCCATGCAATCCTACAAATATAAATTAAACAAATGTTTAACGCTTTTGAAATAATGCGCACAGCTATATCATTTATATAAATGATTCATAAATAACAAAGTTTAGAGCCATCCATTAATGATCCTCTGTCAATCAAAAGGTTCACAAGTAGTGCTGGGCATTAAAATTTCTATGGCCTCCTGCCTGCCCATTTAAGTTCTCATCTTTTGTTTTTATTTATTTTATTTTGGAAGGTAATATTTAATTTTTGGTAACTAACTTAGTTAATTGTTTATTTTTGGTAACTAACTTAGTTAATGGTTTAAGTAGTGCTCAAGTGTACAAATTTTTCTTGACAAAATTTATGAGGTTTAATATATTTTATTATTATGTAACTAACTTAGTTAATGCTTTATTTTCAATAAGTTTATTATTTTAATATTATTGTTTCTCATCCAAAACGTTCTTTGTAAAATAAACATATTTTATTTCAATTATATTAAGAAATATTTTGTTTACTGACGGTATCAAATTTTAGTCGTAAATATGACTAATATATCATAATTGTCAAAAATTATACTATACAACTTTCCAATTATTCAACAACTCCTTACATCTATCCTTATATCTCCTCACAGCTCTTTGCATGTTCTTATAGCTCCTTACATCTTTTTACAGTTCCTTGCATCTTTTTACAACTCCTTACAACTCCTTACAGATCCTTAGATTTTCTTACATCTTACAGCTATATCTTATCGTGAAATAAAGTAGGCCATTAGTTACTATATTGGCTTATAGTTTGATTGATATAGTATTGCTGGTGATTGAGTTCAGAAGATGATTACATAATGCTTGTTCACAAACATTGGAAACTAACTCGGCCAACTTAATGAGTGAACAAGATAAATAGATTCGGCGACTTGGGGATGCTAATTCTACACTTACCTTCTGCTATCAGAATTTAGCTACAGTTCGTGTGGTGTTTATGTCCATTGTTTTCCTCAGTTGCTATTGCAAATTCCATACACAATTAGTTCAATATATATGCAATAGTGTATAGCATAGGAAATTTAGGCTTTTAGGTACCGAATGTCATAACACATCTCTAAGGAAGACGCCCGTCAATGCTACCGCAATAAATCATACGCTTGCGGAAATCCTAATAAGGTGAAGACGTCACATGACGAGCGCATGCCTCATTAAGCGAAAAAAAGGGGAGGCAAATAGCAAACTGGGCTGTAGATGTGCAGGTCTGATCTTGGAACAAATCGGCCATGCGAGCAAGCAATGAGTAGGAGGAGGCAGCAAATGAACAGGCCCACATGGAAGAGGACAAGCAGAGAGAGCTAAGAATGATTGGCCACGCCTGCGCTGAAGATGGGGAGGAAGAGAAGCAGTGAGGGGGGAGTTTTGATTACTGATCATGTGCCGTGTATGTGGGGCGAAAGGGAAGTGTTGGGCCAGGAGCTCCGCTCGCTGGGGCAGCTAGCCTACTTCTCTTCCTTTTTCCTTGCTTAACTTGATCCAAAGTTTGCTCTTGTTTGAGCAAATTAATTTTTTTTTTTCAAGTTTTGCGATTCTTACAAAACAAATAAAAACATTGTTAAAATCCTAATTTAATAATTCATGTTGAGTAAATAATTAGATAATAAAAGGATACAAATTAGCATAATTTCAGGTTCAACAAGCCGAAGGAGAATTAGTCAGATCTTTAACCAGTGTCAATCATGAAAATTCAAAATCCACCACGACCCTAAGTGAATAGTAAAAATCGAAACCTTGGACAAAATAATTTTGGAAGATACAAAAATTAAACTAAAATTGTAACTAAAAACCTTGAATTGAAACTAGAACTAGAAAACTTCAATTGAAACTCGAACTCGAAAAATTATATATAACCCAAATCGAACAAATTCCTAAAATTACATTAACTTCTAAAACTACTAGAAAATAATGTTAGCATTGAAATCAAAGGAATTGATTCCACAATTGTGGCACCCATGACCTCCTTTTATAGTGTTCATAGCCTTCCTTCACTGCTCAAATTCTAGTTGGAGTAGGTTTCTTATTTTCCACTCTTGATCAATATTAGGAAAGCCATCGTAATTCGGAAATTGTTTGGAATACACTTGATTTGCTATTTTCAGTTAGGTACAACTTTCCAAAATTTGTTGTAATTAGCCTTGCACACCAAGCAAATGGCATCAATATTTCATCAAATCTGTATTCCTGCACAAACATGAAAAAACTAAGTAAAACACAATAATAATCTCAAATTTACTAGTAAAAACTAAGTAATTAGAAGTATCTATTTAGTCACTTTTGGTGACTGAACAGTAAGCCTTTATAAAATATTTGATGCTTAACTTCTTAAGAGGTCACTTATCCTTTAACTTATTCAAGCTTGGCACGCATGATTGTGGATTTTTTACAAATTGGTCACCCATGTTGCGAGCATTACTCGTTGATATATACATCAATATTAATTCATTCAAATATCAACTAGCTATACTTTAGAATGTTATCTTTTTTTAATAATTCATAATTTTGTGTGTGTGTGTGTATATATATATATAATATATATACATATATATATATATATATATATATATATATTATATATATATATATATATATATATATATATATATACATATATATTATATATATAATATATATATACATATATATATATATATATATATATAATATATATATATATATATATATATATATATATATATATATATATATATATATATATTATATATATATAATATATATATATATATATATATATATATATAAAGATCAAGACTAAATACAGTAAAAAGTGACCATTTATAATTAAGATTAATCTTTTCTCATCTTTATTGCTCTCTCTCTCTCTTCCTCCTTTTTTCTTATATACGTCAAAGACATATTTTTTCACCTAACAATACTTGTTTCAGTATATGTTTATCCACCCTTCATTTTCCTATTTTCGCATCCTATCTATTTTGTTTCTACATCTGAAATGGAAAACCAAGTACTCCATTAATCCCATTTTTATTTTTCTAACCAAAACTTTTTAGTTGTTACAAAATTATCTTCCATAATACTCATTAAATGCACTGCTTCTATACCATAGTAATTATCTGCTGGTCGGCACATAAGAATGAGAAGGATGAAGCATGCATTTTATACTTTGTCTAAGTCATATAAATATATGGTGAAGGATGGAATTTTTTCAACCCAAAAAAAACCCCTTATTTGGTTACAGTCACTGGAAAAAAGTTTAAAGATTTGATAATGAATTATTTTGATTATCATATTCTCAGTGCTTGTCATTCATGTACAATAGTAAATATTGATAATTTTACTAATCAATAATGGGTAGTTGAATGAAAAATAACCCTTCGATTGAACGATTTTCTTAGAATTTGTTCGGTAGTTAAATGATTCTATTTCTGAATCATGCAGTAGAGTGTATTTGACCCAATATGATTCTTGTGATGCCCTCTATAACTTTCATCCATCATTTTGTCATCGTCTATTATTACCTACAATTCTCTTTTGGTTATCCAAAAATGTCTAAGTATGATAAGGTTTTATTTCAACATGTTTTGTTATGCACTTTAGAAAAATTTATAATAGGTCGGTAGATATTTACAATTGTCCTTTCAATGCATGTTTCTTTTTTTCTTTAATTTCTTTGTATTTATCTTTGATCTAAGATTTATTGATATTAATTAGAGAAGAACCTACTTGTTTAACATTTCAATTGAATTAAGCACCTTGTGAACATCTAGGGCCATGTGTTACCAAAAATCTCTTAAAGATAATTTCACATTGGTAATGTTTAGCAATAATTTCTTAGAGAATAATTATCTATAAAGTTGTTTTAACAGTCTAATAAATGTAACACTTGTGACATTATACTTATGAATGCAACATTTGTGAAGCAACATTACATTTCTACTCCAAATTGCAACACTTTTAGAAAAATATTGCATTTTTATTTTGGATTGCAATATTTTCCAACAAGTGCATTTTTGTTCAAAATACTGCAACATTGATAAATGTTGCATTAGATATCTAAATGTTACACTTATAACTGTTGTTGTACTAGATATTAAGTTTACCTAATATGCAATAATTTTTAAAAGTGTTGTATGCTTAGTGTTGTATTAGACCCATTATGTAGTAGTGCATGGAGCGTTAGAAGGTTACGAACGAGGGAGTTAGTTGTTCAACTAGCAATTTAGAATAATTTAAGGAACAATCCCTTTACAAAACATTGCTATGCAGCTGGTTTTCATTCGCTCCCAAGTTTTTTAGGATTTTATGTACACAACAATAATGGTGATCCACAAGTAAACTTAGGAAGAAGCATTGAGGGATTGATGACTCCTCTTGCTATGACCATCATATGAACTAATTGAGAGAGACTGTCTCCTGATGAATGCCCTGTGGATTGAAAGTTGGCTTTGTTTGTGTGATCTCTTGTGTGATTTAGATTTCTGGCAAGAATTGCTCATATATTTCTTTTGCTGCTTCATAAATTCCCCTCTGCATATTTCTTTTTATTTGTTAAGCATCTAAATATACCACAGTGCCAACAAAATCCCTTGAAGGGGTTAATGAGCTAAATGAGCTACAGCTAGGCTTAGTCCCACCGATATCTAGTATTCTACTTCTCTTGTAGCCTCTTCTAGAGCCAAAACCAACTCTTGGAACAAACCTCCAAAGATCCATCTAATTGTCAAATTCCATTAGGATATATGGATGATATGTTGTTTTAAAATGATACATCTTACACTAGCCCATAAAATGTGCAACTCTTTTAGTTGAGTGCTAGAGATTGAAAAAAATCTTCAGTACGACAAGCTCCATACATCCAGATTGTAGATGTTTCTTCTACTTTTTCTCCTTCTCCCTTGTGCTACCTGGCTCTTTGCATCTGAAATTTTCTCAGTTTCTCATTCATTAAGGACGAGACATATAGACACCTTTGCATTGCATGGTGATACTAGATATCTTACGGAGAGGATGGGTTAGGTGATGGTGAAGATAGGTGCTTGGCGAACAATGGTGTAAAACAAGAGGAATAAAAGAGGGTAAGCTTCAATGTGGAAAAATTCTCAAGGTTCCTGGTTGAAGTGCCTTGGTCAGATGCCAAGAGGTTCTCTAAGCTGGCTTTCCTGTGTTATAAGGCCTATGTCATTCCAGAAATCAAGGTGTGCATCTCAGTTATAATAATATAGCATGTTTTTTCCAATTAAGATTAATGTAAATGTACCACATCATCACCAAGAGGCAATGATTAATAAAACCATTGAAATAGTCTCAGCAAACCATTAGGATAATTCAGGAGCCACAACAGATCAAACAAGTACTATGCCTGGATGGCATCATCTTGAATTATAAAATATTCAGGTATGTTCTGCAACTTTGTCTAGACACTAGTAAAAAAAGGGTGCACGGCCTCGGTTTTGGTCTTGGTTCAGTCAAGTACTTAGTTATTAGCTAACTTGGGTGACTAGGTCTAGTATAATGCTTGCCATTAAGCTCTCCGTGAATTCTCTCGGGACTCTAGAAGAACATACCTAAAAGAATTCTTTTAACGTGTAGGCTAATGATTTCCAATTACAGCCATACCACACCCTGAATTTTGAGACATCCGCTTTGGAAAAGAAAGCTGAGGCTATTGCACTGAAAGCGAAAATGAATAAGCACTCAAAGCATTTAGAAGACTCAGCAAATTTAGAATCCAACTTAGAGACTTATACATGGTGAGGATCGACAAAATATTATCATGGTTACTATTTTAATTAACCTAAAATCTAACCACTTACCATTTTTTCTCTTCTTGTCAAATAACCAAGCGAAAAGGTGAGTCAAGCCAAAGTCAAACATAAATATCATAACCAACTTCAAGTGACTAATTAACCGATGACCTAATTATGAATTAAATTAGATGACACCACAAATTGATCCACTATTGTGTAATCTTTCCAATTATGTTTCTGGATTTCAACTGTCATGATATAATTGCTTGGGATGTCAAAACCACCATATGAATTATGTTGCATTGTAACACAAACCAATACTTTAAAACCCTTCAAGCTACTTGATCAAAAAGGGGAAAAAAGCCTTTAAGACAGAAGAGACGAGTACACACATAATCTTTCTATCCCAGAGAGAGAGGAGGGACAGATAGAGTGTAGATAACATCTTTTAGAGAAACCAGGACTCCATTCTTGGAAAAGTTTTCCATAACTACATCGATTAAGGGATCTAATTGTCCAACCGATCATTATAAATTAAAAGGCATCTCCATAGATGACATAGCCCACAAGTGCACAGGTGTTGTAATCTAGATTAAATATCATCCTCATAGACCAACGCAATCTATTGAGTTTTGTCTTACTAAAAATGCTAAGCGAACAAGTTTTTAATGGGTTGTTTCAACTATGCTAATTGGCTATTCGAGAATTCAATCAAAGTAAAACATATAGGGATTTTTTTTATCTAATTAAAGAGTGGAATCCTCAAATTAGCATGCACTCTTTTCTAGTTCGGGTGGTTCAAAAGAATTATAATTCAACTTAACTCAATCTTTTCTTTCGTAATAATTGAATTTCCTACACTAATTCAATTATCATTCTTTCAAATGTCCTTATTTTGGTCTAAGTTATAGATTTTGATTGCTGAATTCTCCTCTCAACTTGCAATTCTCTTTCAAGGATTACTAAGTTAAGTGCAATCTTGTTGGTCTAATAGTGTGGTTCCCTTTTTGATACTTCACTCAACTATCTAATATATGCAAGCAAATATGGTCAAACTTACTCACATCAATTTAATTACAAGATAGAATAAAATCATTCCAATGTAGATTGAGAATAAGAAATAGAGATTAAGAATTCAACATTAATATTTTGGCAAACCAATCCCTAGATTAAATTAAACTACTCACTCATATTCAAACAAAATGGCATTCCAAATCAAACAAACTAGAGTTCAAGAAGAGATAAAAGGAAGAGAAATCTTAGCAACTATGGAGGATCTTAAATGATCTCTCACTCTTCAAACACCCAATTGCCAACTCCTTCCTTCAAATGTTCTTTTGCCCCAAGAAAACTAGAAAAATTCTAAACTAATGAGAGAGATAAGTGTTACCATGAGTGGAGAATTACAATGCCCTCAGCTGGAAGCGTCTTCAAATACACAAACTTAAGCCGTCTTAAGCACACAATTAAAGGAAAGTGAAGAGGCTCATAGTTATCAGGCTACCATGAACCGTGGTAACCAGCACGGTATGACCGTGGTGAGCTCTGGCCATGAGGTCATTATTCTTTCTTCGCCCCACGGGCAATTGGGATGGGGATACCACCATAGTGGCTAAAAAATGTGTCCAAATGAGGGCTAATTTCAAAAAAGCCTAAAACCTACAAAATGCACCAATGACGCATACCCTAGCATAAAATATAAAAGGGGGTGCAAATCATATGCCAAAACACAAAATCCCCTAGGAAGTGCTATCAAATGACCCTAAAATGATGCACATTCTCGGCACTCATCAACAGGTATAGCCAACACATGTGACAGAAGTGCTATTAGAGATTCTAACGAAAAAGGCCCTAATGGTTCAGGTAATACTCTAATATAAAGATGATAATTCTTTCATGCGAAATTATCATGCATGCTCACATATATAGGTCCAAGTGACACGGGCTAACTTGCAAATTAAGCATTTTTTTAAAAAAAATTTTCTATTAAAAAATAACATATGTGGAATTTTTTAACCATTGGTCAAAGTAAGCTCAAGGTGTTCAAGATCGATACGGTCCCCTATAGTGTATGATTATTTACCTCAACCTCAAGATTGAACAATTGTGCAGCGCCACATACTTATCCAATAGTTTGTGTTGAAAAACAAGTTAATTATAGTGTCGAATCTTAAGTTGCATCACGACCCTTGTTCATATATATCCAAACTTTCAATTCTTATGTGTCATATGGTAATGTAACATGATGTATTAAATTGTTTTTTCTCCAAAAGAAACGATTTTAAAACAAAAATGAAATACGACATAACTAATCAAAAATATATACGATAAATAATAGCTATCAAATTTGATCAATAGAGAGAAAAATAATTAAAGTATATTAAAATTTCTTATTTAATTTATGAATTATTGTCTAATATATTATGTATTAGCTTAGAATAATAAGTTTTATAGAAGCTTACTATATTTTTTTTAACAAAAACATATTTTTTTCTCTATATTCTTCTTACCTTTTAACATATATCTTGTGGGATATGAGCACAAAGTTCTGGGAGAGAAAAGCCTTATCTTGTACTATTTTGCCACCTTTTGGATGCAATGAAATCACTTTACTTTTTCATTTCAAAACAAACAAAAAATTGAAAGTAAAAAGCAGAGGATGAAAACATTACTTCTAAATTTCTCGCTCTCTTCCACATTGAATGAGTAAGAGTGTTTTCCCATATTTGAAAAAAAGGAAAAAGAAAAAATTGAAGAAGCAAAGCTTTTATTTCAACTAATGTTGCTAAGCATAGATAAAGTATCACAATAACAACAGCTAAAATCAATTTTTTGGCTTTTTCAATTACCCAATGCATATTTATACAGCCTCTTCCAATTACAGGCAACACCATCTCTATTGTAGGAGGCAGGAAGTCCAAAGTTGCACATAAACACAAACTTTCACACCTCATCATCAGTGAGGGTTTGGTAGAAGTTTTTGTTGATTGTTGCCAAAGCCATCAAGTCCTTTTTGTGCAAGAACTTCGCCACTTTTGTCCAAAAGTCATCCAAGCCACTGCAAGTTCAAACACACACACACACACACACACACACACAAAAAGTTAAAACCAATGGACGTCAATAGTCTAGCAAGCTAATTGCTAATAAAGACCCTAATTCACTTATCTCAAAACCAAATCAGTGACTTTCTTGTTAAGGTCTATTCACTCATTAACATGTTACAATGACCTTCAAGTACAAAAAAACTATGTGAAATTTCTTTTGTTGCGAGTAATGCACATATGTCAATGGTGCATCAAGTGTGATAAAAGAAGCTAACTAGCTAGATTTAAAGTATGGTTTTAATATGAAAATTATTGAGTGAATGTGCTTTATATAGTTGACATAAGTAAGGTGATGAAACAACATATGCCTGATGGAAATGTTGCAGTTATTACAGAAACTAGAGACTCATGGTTCAACTGTTGAAAGCTCTGTCTTCCGGAAGGTGGTGGGTAAGTCAAGA
The DNA here is from genome assembly GCA_029747015.1 of Carnegiea gigantea. NCBI lineage: Eukaryota > Viridiplantae > Streptophyta > Magnoliopsida > Caryophyllales > Cactaceae > Carnegiea > Carnegiea gigantea. The sequence continues at coordinate 572,198 of JAKOGI010000368.1, read as the reverse complement.
ACTATGTTTGCTCAAAACAAATTTTTTTTTTTTTTGGCTGACTAATCACTCAATTCGCGTTCAATTTTCATGATTGAATTTCAAATGCAATATGTTTTCAATTGGTTGATTTGTAGGTGCTACTTCGGAATCTACTCATGTTGCAACAAATAAATGAGTCATTGCTTGCATTAGTGATGGGAGTTTCTAAGTTACTCATAAATGTAGTAGGAAAGAAAGCTATGATGTGTTTATTAGAAATTCAAGCACTAATGCTGATGAAAAGATAATATGCATGCTGCTGATTCATGTGCTTGTACATGCTTAGTAGTGTCTATTCTCCATCTTTTCTTCCCTCTGCATTCTGAACTAGCAACTAACTAGACAAGTACCCTATAGTCCTATTAAAAAGGTACCTTTTTACCTCTTTTTAAGGGACAAGATGTACATGGCTTCACCTTTCAATTTCATAGAGATTGTTTCCATTAGACCTTTGCTTTGAGTAAATAAAGAAGCAGTTAATGCCTATTGCTCTAGAAAAAAGTTAAGAGTTTGTTAACAATCTAACGATGCAAAGGTGGGCAATGGAGAGACCTCTGATTGATTTGGTGATATATAGCTCCAGCACCTTTATGGGAGCAGGCTTATACAGTTGACAGGTATAGGGACTGAGGAGGGCTTTAGAGGTGGATGATATTGTAAACTACTTCCTAAAGAAGATTGCTTCAATTGAAGTATTGAAGGGTCCATATATGGAAGATAAGGTCTTTCGGGCTCGCTGGAGTTAAGGAAAAATTTTCATAAATCAGCAACTCAAATAATTAGAGGATTGCTCTTCCATAAATATAACGATAACCAAAATCGGCAACTCCTTTGCAGCATTGTCCTCTTATAGAAGACCAAGCCATTGTATGGGAGGTATCTCCATAAGTATAGTTAACACATGTAATGGAAGTACTCTTGGAGATTCTAACAAAAAAGGTCGTTGTGGTTCAGTTAATACTCTGATATGAAGATGATCATTCTTTCATATGAAATTGTCAGACATGCTTACCCTTAACAATCAGTAACAACCAGTATACAATGGCTTGCTTTTCCAAGAATATAACTACCTCCTAAATCGCCATGTCTCTTAGGGGCTTCTTAGGAGAGAACTCAAGTCTTCAGTGGTCATCCTCCATAGAAGAGCTGTGCCAGTGAGCCACTAGGAGAAGATCATACTCTGACTCATTTATTCCTCAAGTCATGTTAGTGACTGGTCTATTGGATCTAGCAAGCTTAACCGTAGCCACTTCTATTGGATTTTTCCCTTGTAATTCTCGAGTTACTTCCTTTCGAACCCTATAAGATCAGTATTCGGGAATGAGACGAAGTCAGTTGCTGAGAGCTCAGATAAGGAGGAGATAGAAGAGGAAATAGAGGAGAGGCCGAAGGTGAAAAAAGTGAACTGGGTTTAGAGATTGTTGGAGCTAAGAATGCAATGGAAAGGTAGACAGGAAATCAAGGAATATGGTGATGTGAAAGAAGATGGTGGTGGTGATGCTAAAGATGGCTGCTTGGTGGACAATTGTGCAAAAGAAGAGGAACAAGCTAGGATAAGCTTCAATGTGGAGTCATTATGGAGGTTCTTGGTTCAAGTGCCTTGGTTAGATGCCAAGAGGTTCTCTAAGCTAGCTTTCCCTGTGTAACAAGGCATATGTCATTCCAGACATCAAGGTATGCATCTCAGTTATAGCAATATAACATGGTTCTTCCAATTAAGATTAATGTAATGTACCACATCATCACTAAAATGCCAATGATTAATGAAGACATTGAAGTAGTCTCATTAAACCATTAAGATAATTCAGGAGTCAGAACAGATCAAACCAGTGCTATGTTGGATGGGATCATCTTGAACTATAACATATTCAGGTACGTTTTGCAACTTTGTCTAAAAACTAGTCCCCCCCCCCCCCCCGCGGCCCAAAAAAAGGGAACTATGAGCATAAGCAAGTTCAAGTCGATTAGAGGATGGCCTCAGCTTTCGTCTTGGTCCAGTTAGGTACTTAGTTATCGGCTAACTTGGGTGACTGGGTCTACCTTGATGCTTGCCATTAAGCTCTCTATGAATTCCTTCTAGGAATCTAGAACCATGCAACTAAGAGAATTCTTTTCATGTGTTTAGTGTGCTTTGAAAAAGGCATTCCTTGTGAATTGTGGAGAGGAAAATTGAAGGGGATAAAAAGGAGAGAATAAACTACAGTAGTCAGAAAATATACTTACATGTGTGTTTAGACATGGGTGTGATCGGAAGGATCCATTTAGATGCTTAAGCACTTATGCTGCTTGCCTAGGATAGTTGCATGAGAATGCCCTCGGAAGAATATCAGTATGCATAATAACGCTGTGTACCTAGTTTCATTCACTCCCAATTTTTCTGGGATTTTATGCCCTCCACAAAGCACAAATGGTGATCCAAAAGTAACCACAGTGAGAAGCATTGAAGTATTGCTTAGTGCTCCCTTGTGGTACATTCCTTAAATTATTCTGAATCACTAGCTGAACAACTAACCCCTAAGCAAGTGATTGAAAAATAGACCTAATCAAATTGAGGCTCAAGTGGGGTCATGAGGACTGGCGGACAGGATTTTCTTGGCCCTAACCCTACCCGGCCCCCACACGGGTTGGCATACCCTTGACCCTGACCTTGACTCTGACCCTAACCTTGATCTTGTAAGTACCCTCGGGTCACCGGTTTAGGCTCGACCCTAAAACATTCCCTACATAGAAAATGAGATTTTTCATTAAGTTTCTTTTTTATTGTAAAATTCAACACTAAACATCCTATAAAATGAAAGACCAAACGTAACATAGTGTTCCAATTAAGTGTATCGCAATTACAAATACTCTAATGCGTAATTTAGTGATTAAAATATTTAGTTTACTAAAATGACTGCTCCAAACATCAGAGATGGAGCGCTAGAAGGTTATGACCAGTGAGATTTGGAGAGGTGAATGAGGTGGGAGCGGTATGGTCACTGAATAAAGTGATCCCAAAATTTATGAGAATAATGACTTAGTGCCCTATACTTATGAGGCATGAATATGGTTTTTTTTTTTTTTTCTTAACAAAAACTTTTAGAAATAATACATTAGCCCCCAAAATGCAATATATAAGTTTGTAATCTTAGTGCTTTTTGTTGATATTTTAAGAAATTATGTTGATATTAAGGGTTTTGGACACTACTAAATGACAGCGATATTGTATTATTATGATTAACAAACCTTAGTTAATGTAGTTGTTAATGCTATATATATGGTGCAAAACTTCATAAAAGGGAAAAATATTTAGATCACAAAAAATATTTCCTTGTGAGATCCAAAGCAGTTTCTCGAATGTTTTGTCAAGAAAGAGGACTAAATCACAACTTCATTAAAATCTAAGAGTGATAAATCATTATAATTTTTACAAAGTTGTAAACTGATCGCACCTTAACATATCTAAATGTCAAAATTTTACAAAATATCTTGTTGTTATTACAAAATTAGAAAGCAAATTTACTAAGGTAAGGTTGAATTCCCAGGGACGAGGGGGAGGCTAAAAGAAAGTAAATGAATAGAACAATTGAAGACAAATTTAAACTTGATCCATTTGACTCCCAACATTCTTAAGGACATCAAGCCAACATCGTAAAACAAATGCATAACAAAAATAAATTACATAGTTTGGATTTGGATAGTAACTACATATGCAAATTACAAAATAACCGAGCATAGTTACAAATTATGATAACCTATTTGCCCTTCACTAATTTACTATACCCCCACCATTTTTTCCCTCCTCTTCGTTTTAAAATTTAATATGATTACTAATAATCTCATCTGAAGATGCAGCTAATATAGAATGGAAGCAAAAACAAGCTTCAATCTACACTGCTGAAATTCTCATATCATAAAAAGAAAAACGGTGAACATAAAATTTTGTGGGCACAGCAGCCCCAGCTAAAGGCAACAATCTGCCTAAGAACCGCGACGTTTTCCTTTTCCGGCGCTGGAGACGCGGAAGCTTGGAGGAGAAGCTTGGCAGAGGATACGGATGATCCATACGCGAGTCGTCGTAGTCCAGATTTTGGAATATTGACAGAGAAGGGGTGGGGTGCGGTGGTAGTATGGTCAGAAACGCAGAAGAAAGTCCTCTTCAGCGTGCGCTGTAACGATGGCATTGTCTTGCTCGTACTCCATTGATGACGGGAGGCAGAGAGAGAGAGAGAGAGTGAGTGAGCGAGAGAGAGCGAGAGAGAGAGAGAGAGAGAGAGAGAGAGCGGTGGTATTGTAGAAGAGAAGGCGGTGAGCGAAATTGACGTGATGAGTAGTGAGTAGTGAGAAATTTGGGTCAGGAGGATGCGTATATTTATAATTAACAACGTCAGAATGGAGGGGTGATGATGAGCAAGAGGGATAAGGAATGTGATATTGGTTGGGCCGCAAAACAAAGTGAGGTGAGGGAGGCAGTGGGACCAGTGGACCACTAAGTAGACCTCGTAAATGAGTCGTTAATATTGGGTACGGGTCGGGTCTTAATTCCTTTCGGGTCACTTTCAGGTCAACCATGTTCGGATCGGGTTCGGGTTTGGTTTGGGTGAAGTTCGGATTTGGGCCACTTTCGGATCAACTATGTTCAGGTCGGATTCGGTTCGATTCAGGTGAAATTCGCGTTCGGGTCACTTATGGGTACCATGTTCAAGTCGGTGCAGGTTCAGTTCGAGTGGAGTTCGGGTCGGACCTATTTCAGGCTGTTTCCAGTAGCCCGATTCGAATCGGGTATGGGTCAAGTGTAATTTGGGCCGTGTTGGATTCAGTTCAATGTTTGGGTCAATATCGGATCAAGTGCAAATCGAATCAAGTATAAATCAAGTTTGGTTAATTTTGAACCATTGTAAGTTTTCAATGTAACAATCTTTAGTTCCTTACTCTTAACTTGCATTAAAAAGATAAAAACCGTTTAATTAGACAAACCCATTTATTCTAGATTTCTTTTTTTATTCACAAGTTAATGATTAATTGATTATACATTTTATATATATATATATATATATATATATATATATATATATGTATGTATGTGTGTATCTATATATATGTGCATATGTGTCTGTGTGTGTGTGTGTGTGTGTATATATGTATGTATTGAGTCATTAAGTGAATCAAATAGTAAAATACGGTGGCTAGATCCTAATAAGTTTAATAAATTATTAATTATACTTATCTTTTCTTAATTCCTGTTGTGACAAAATATTTTTTTCTTATATTTCTAATTACTACATATCTATCAAATTAAAACCTTAAAACTATCAACTATTTTATTTTTTCATCTTAAGTTTCTAATTGATTTCATTTGTAAAAATTCCCTTTTAAGTTGTTTTTCTTTTCCCACCTAAACTCAACTAATTGAGTTTGAAAAATTCAAAATTCCCCCTCAAAAGGGAAAAGACTAAAACCCATAAAGAAAGTTACTACTGATTTGGGTAAAACTGGGTCGGGTAAGGATCGGATCGGTTTTAAATCGGGTACGGTTCGGTTTGGATTCGGGTTATCCATTTTTAGTTCACTTCGGGTTGGATAACTATGGGCTGGGTTTGAATTGGTCGGGTCATTTCGGGTGCGGGTCATTTCGGGTCATGCTGCAATTCGGGTTTCATTCGATTTTGGATCAGTTTGCTTCGGATGTTCGAGTCCAAATCCGTTCATCTTATTTTGAGTGTCGATTCGGGTATGGATCTGGGTTGTTCTGCTCGAATTTTGAGTCTCGGGTCAGTTCTGCCAGGTATACCACAAAGGATAGAGAGGGAAAACCATGGGAGTTGCTTGGGTGCGAATCACTTATGAGGGAGTGGTTGAAGTTGAATCCGCGTCACTCTATGCACGCTTTCTTCGAATTATATGATGCTGAGGTATAGAATTATCATATACAATCTGCGCACGTCAGCATGCGCGTTGGTACTGATATTTTAATTTATTGGAAATTTATAAAGTTTTTAACACGAAGGGGAGTCTTGGACACAAAGGGGAGTCTTGGAATAATGGTAAGGTTGTCTCTGTGTGACCAAAAGGTCACGGGTTCGAGCCGTGGAATCAGCCACTGACAAACTGAGGTTAGGCTCCCTACAATTCACCCCTTGGGGTGCGGCCCTTCCCCGGACCCTGCGTGAACGAGGGATGCTTGTGCAACGGACTGCCCTTTTTTTATAAAGTTTTTAACACAAAAAATAGTACGAATCGGATGTTGGTGCATGGGTAGAAGGATTATTGACATGGTATAAGGAGATCATAAGTTCAAACCTCATGAAGTATTGTGATTGGTTTATTTGTTACTTTTTTCATTCTTCTGTTTCTTTCTCTTTTTTTTGGGTAACATCTACTCATTTTTCTTATATCAAAAAATCCAATTCATATATTAGGATTTTCTCCCCCTTATAACTGATGTGATGGAGATTTTTTAATCTTCATTTTGCATAGTTATATGGTGAACTTATATTAATGTTCACAAAAGTAACAACTAAATAACACCAAAATATGAACGAATGATCGCTAAAATAATTATAGTTTGAAATTTGAGTATATTATCACTAAGACGTATTTTAATTTTCATTAAAATGACAAGTAAACAGCAACAAAATAAAATTGTTGGATTCATATGTTGGTTGTGTTTGGTAATAGACGTTGAAGTAGAGGTTAGTGGTTTATAGTAGTCAAAATATTATGGGCCAGTAGTTAAAAGTGTTCGGGAAAGAAGTTGATAAGATAGTGGTTAGAAGTTTATGTAGTATTTTTCAAAAGCTAATGAAAGCTTTTAAGAACTTTTACCCATGGTTACATTGCAAATTATAAAATTCTTCTTTTTGTTTACTAAAGCTCTTTATTTCTTCTGCCTTTTCGTCTTATTGCATAAATCTATTACTTCAACAGCAACAATTACCAAACGCATTTATTTTAAATCATCAATTGAATAAGTAATCACTAATCACTAGTAGGTCACAGGTAAATACTAGTAAAATAACTAACAACTAGTAAAATAGCTAATCATTACTAAAACAACTAATTGTACCGAACACACTAGTTATCTTTATGAATTTACTTGATAATACTAGATGCGCTATAATTTTCAATATAGAAACATGTCAAGTATGGTAGATGTTCTTGTATGTTATAGAGTACTTTCTTATATTTGATTTGAGTTGTCACCTATTTGATTGTTTCCTTATTTAAGTTTTGAATATCATTGATCTATTGAAATAATTATTTTTTTGATATTTCTAGTATTTTTTTTTATTCCATTGCTTCAAGATAGAATATAATAGTGTTTAGTGTATGATAAAATGTTTTTCAATCATGGTGAAACAATATTTAGTATACAATAGAAAATATTTATTGAAAAAGAAAACTAAACAGATGTTGGAATAAACAATTAGGAAGGTGTCAATAGAATACGTTCATAAAAAAGAAAAGCTAGGCAAATGTTGCAAACAAATGCCTACAACTAGAAGTCAATGTAGAATATAATAGTGTTTATGTAGAATAGAATAGTGTTTAACGTACTACGAACCAATATTTAGTGTATAACTCTTTTTGAAAAAAAAAAAGAAAACTAAGCAAATGTTAAAAAAACAAAATAATAGATAAAGTTAATAATTAGGATGGTGTAAAATGGAATATATTTCTTTAAAAAAAAAATTAAGCAAGTGCTGCAAATAGAGTAGATGCCGAAAAAAATAGTTAGGGACGTGTACAATAGAATATATTTATTAAAAAAACCAAAGCAATTGTTGCAAAAAAATAAAAATAGTTAGTAAGCCAATGCAGAAATATAATAATATTTAGTATATGATAGAATAGTATTTAGTGTATGACAGAATAATAGTTATTGTATAGTAGAATATATTTTTCAAATGAAAGAAAAATAAGCAAATGTTAAAAAGAAAATAATAAACAAAATTAGGAAGATGTACAACAGAATATATTTTTTAAAAAATAAAGCTAAGCAAACATTGCAAAAAGGTTAGGAAGGTAAAATGTTTTTGGAAAATTAAATACCTCAACAACTTATTGTTTGAAGGCATTAAACCCAGGATATCATGAACCATAATTTAATCGCCTAGCAACCACCATTCCACTTTAGTTATTTTGAAATAAAATGCGTAAACCTAATATTTAATCTACATTAGAAACTTAACTGGGTCGCATCCTATACTGTTGATTTTGCGATTTAGGCTGCGTCTCTTGCATGTTCGTTGGCAATTGGACTGCAGAGTGTACAACAATACTATACCTTTGGGTGCTCTATATAACAGCGAGACTGTTTGCTAGTTTGTTTCCAATGAGACTAATTTGTGAAATCTTAAAATATAAATATTATCTTAGTCTACATTAAATTAAATAAAGGAAGAAAAAGTCTTTAGCTATTGCTGATTTCGTTGCCTCATTTTAAAAGTCAAATATTTTTGTTTATTAGATTGCCTGATTTGGTGGACTGTAATTTACAAGTATCGATTTGTTTTATTGGTGTTTAGGTGAAGTTAGTTTCAGCTCAAATTATGTTTGAATCAATTTAATTAAGAATTGAATATCAACAGTATTAAGCTAATTAAGATCTATGCCAAAATTGAATTTTTCCTATTTTACATTTTCATATCTTTGCTCATGCATGGGATAGGGACTTTGTGGCGTATTTTCCGCGCATGCAATCAACATAATCACTCATTTAGACACGGCATATAGAGGATATCGGATTATGTCTCTTTCTGTTTATTATTCAAGTTAATATAATTTTTGAAATCAAATTTAAATATATAATTCTCTTATTTAAAAGGTTGAGTAAAGTTCAAATGTGGGTGAATTTGTCTTAATATGTTATGGACTTTTAGGTATTAGATTGAAATATTTAAATGATCATGCCATATAAATCATGATAAACTTTGTCGAAATTTGTCATGGCTAGCTAGCAAATTGATGGTGTCACAAGGGGCAAAAGTGGGACAATCAATATCCCTTATTTGCTTTTTATTCAGGGTGTGCTTGGTAGGGTCGAAAATCATTTTTATAGAAAATAATTTTTCACGTAAAATGATTTTCAGTTCATACTTTCAGTTGTTGGGTAAAAGGAAAATGAAGTTTCTAGAAAATGAGTTTGACTAGTAAAAAATGACCAAAAACCAAAAAAACCAAAAAAAAGCACATTAATGAAAAATAAAAAATAAGCAAGGACTTTAGAAAAATGGGAATTTATATCTTGTTCTTTTGGGAATTATATTAAAATAGTGGTGCCATCCAAATTAAAGTTGTGACAATATGTACATTTATCAATTTTTTTGATCTTACCTACTACCTACAATTTGATGCTAGCGACACTCATCGATTTCCCCTTCGCGTAGGAATCCAAACAAAGAAGAAGAAAATCTGGTAAGTTTCTCTATCTTCTTAACCTAACAACAAATTGCAGAGTATTTTGAATTTCAACGAAATCATTTTTGTTAGATTCACTGCCATCAGCATCGAGATTATACAACTTCACTAATCTTTACGAATCATATGTCACTACCTTAATATTTGGACTATACGTCGAGAAAATAGACACGGAAGAATAAAAAAGTTCGAGGGTATGTGAGAGTCTAAGGAACATAAAATCAATTTACGATCTATTCAAAGTGAAAACCCTTCATTCTAGGCAAAATGATTTTCCCGTCAAACCAAATTTTTTCTCTTTATTTTACCAAACACGGTAAAATGTGAGAATTATTTTCACTCCTACCAACCACATTCTAAGTAATAATACATAATAGATATGTTGGAATATGAGATAAGATGTCGATCTCAAAGGAATTAAAAAAAGGCAAGTTATTTGATCTTGCTTTATTAACTTTTTGGCTTGATAAAGATAAGTCCTTAACTCCGTGCATCGCCTATTGCCGATCACAAATCCTCATAAAGAATTTTAAGACAAAACAAGCGCAATATGAAAACCAAAATTGGACCATCTTTCCTTTGCTTTACAAGGAAGCCCACATGTAATGTATATCTTTTGTTATATTCTTGATAAATGACCTAAGATAAGATCATCTTTATTACTTTACACGAATGCACGCGGACGTTTCTCACTAGGATGGCCCCCTAAAGCCAAAGCCTGTCGTTTGCTTTTACACTGTCACAAACCGTCCATGGCTCGTTGTGAGACCCGCATTTTTGTCGTACTTGCTTATCAAATATTATGCCTGTTGAGTTAGAAAATTTTATTTTAGTATTTACCAACCTACCACTACTTTATTGCCCAAGTTATTAACCTATCTAATCTCAGACCCCAAAAATAAATTGTCTGAAGTTGTATAAGTTGAATAGCCTTCGATTTCTTGAAGCTCCAACCTAAGCGAATACGACTAGATTGTCGAACCTTGGGATTATTTATGTAATTAACTAAATCGAACTTTAATATAATCAAGGGGCGAGTAAGTCGACAAACGATTATATTAACGATTTCGGTTTAGGATAAGAGACCCGAGAATTCGACTAATAGTATCAGGTGATATACTACCTTTTAACAACGCCAAAAAAAAGGGGAAGAGGGGCTAATTTTGTCAAAACTAACGTGTGAACCCCCCCGAGCTCTCTTTCTTTCCTCTTTGTTCTTCTTCCCGTTCGTGCTCTGCCTTCCCGTGTTCTTCATCTCCTCCTTCGCTTCTCCTCCTTGCACGCACCACGACCGACGAAACCAAGCCCCAACCCAACCAACCCAAGAGCCGGCAAACCTCCTACGCACGGCTGACCCAAAATTTGGGCATAGGCAGGGCTGATTTTGGTGAAGGACCGGCCGAACACCCGGCGAATTCGACGCATACACGGTGAGATTCGAACACTCTTGCCTCTGTAAATTGAATCCTTGCGTTATCCCCTTCGAATTGTGCCTAAAATTATCAGAAGTTGCAAGTTAGGGTTTCTGGTTTGGTGCGCGAAGGCAGCAGATTTTCTGGGTGTATGGAGTTCGAATTTAGCTTCAATCTAGCCAAGTTGCACGCATATAGCTTGGATTCGAGGTGGGTGAACCTTTAATCCCTCCTATTTTAAGAATTTCGAACAATAGTTATATGAATCAGTTTACTGAATTGGTAGATTGGATTGTTGTTGTATGAATTCCATTGTATATGTAGACAAACAAATGAATTTAAGCATTGCTATGCTAGGGTAGAACCAATGTATTCTTGAAAGGTTTCCAGATGTTTTAAAATGGTGGCTTTCATGATTTAGAACTGCATATAACTCTCTAAAGTTGCTTTCGATTTTCATATCAAACCAGTTAGCATTAAAGATCGTCTGGGAACATTTTAAGCCTTCAGTTTATCCTCACACGCATCTTGAGTTTAAAATGGAATTTTCAAATGAATCTAGTTTACATTTATCGCTAACTAAGTATCTAAGTTATGATTTAGCACGTAGCATTTAAGTTAGAAACGAAGTCGTTTTTATGATTTAGCAACCCTATTACGCTTATACGAAGGTTTCAAGTTAAAAGCAAAGTCGTTTTATGATTAGGCAATCTTATTATGTTTATAAAGAGCCTTTTAGTTAAGGATGAAGTCGCTTTACGATTTAGTAAGCTTATTGTGTTTATGCGAAGCATTCAAGTTAGAAACTAAGTCGCTTTACGATTTAGTAAACGTGTTACATTCATAAGAAACTTTTAAGTTTAAAGTGAAGTCGTTTTATAAATTAATAAACGTATTACATTTATATGAAACTTTTAAGTCAAAAAGGAAGTCGTTTTACAAACTAACAAACGTTTTACGTCTATAAGAAGTTCTTAAGTTAAAAACGAAGTCATTTTGCGAGTTAGTAGCCGTATTACGTTTATATGAAGCTTTTAAGTTAGAAACGACAACGTTTTACGACTTAACAAGCTTATTACGTTTTAAGAAGCTTTGAAGTTGCAAAGGAAGTCGATTTATGTGTTAATAGACTTATAACATTTATGAGAAGCCTTTAAGCTTCGAACTTAGTTTGAATTAAGCATTAACTAAACATGTTATGTATCAAACGACTTGCGATTTACGATTTAGCATACATATTACATTTAAAGGAAGCTTTTAGCTAAAAAGCGAAGTCGTTTTATGAGTTAGCAATCGTTTTACGTTATTAAGAAGTTTTTGAGTTAAAAACGAGATCGTTTTACAATTTAGCAACCCTATTATATTTATATGAAGCATTTAAGTTAGAAATTAAGTCGTTTTACGATTTAGTAAACCCTTTTATGTTTGTCAGAAGTTTTTAAGTTACTTATGAAACCGATTTACGTATTAACAGGTCTTATTTTATTTATAAGAAGTTTGTAAGTTTAGAATGAAGTCGTTTTACAAACTAACAAACGTATAACGTTATTAAGAAGCTTTTAAGTTGAAAACGAAATCGTTTTATGATTTAGTAAACTTATTACGTTCATACGAAGCATTCGAGTTAGAAAATAAGTCGTTTTACGATTTGGTAAACGTGTTGCCTTTATAAGAAACCTTTAAGTTTAAAGTAAAGTCGTTTTAAGTGTTAACCAACTTATTGCCCTTATAAGAAGCTTTTAAATCTAAAAGGAGATCGTTTTACGAGTTAATAAACGCATTACGTTTATACGAAACCTTTAAGCAGAGACGAAGTCGTTTTCGAATTCGTAAACGTATTTTGGGAAGTTAGTTTACTCTGTAGCAAATTTACTTCGATTATGAAAAGCTTTTAGACTATTCACGGAATCCATTTATGAGTTAGTAAACTTGGCTTGTATCATGTTCGTCCCTTTTGCGTTTGAAAGATTATAATGAGCGTAAAAAGGGCAACTGAAGGTGATTATTTACGAATCCGAGCTTTCAAGTGCACGCTAGTAACTATCAAGTTTTGAATCGTGAGTTAGTATACTCACCATGTTTCTAAGAGGCCTTTCTCGTTGTTTGCCTAAAGTTAAAGTCATAAGAAAATTATGTTTTCATATTTTAGGTTCATAAAACCTATATATGAATACGTATAAGCATGTTTGTCTACTAAGTATGTATGTGTATGAATGTTATAAGTTCCTAAGATATATATATGAATAAGTATAAGTATAAGTATGTATGTGTACGAATGGTTATGTTTATGTCTATGTGTACGTGGAGGAGCTACTCTAGAAACTTTAAGCTTAAGTCTGAGACCCAGGGATGGTGGCTTAGTTCTCGCCTGGTATCACATATGTTACGTTATGATAGATTCAGGGATGGTGGTTTGATTCCCGCCTGAAGTCTAAGTATGAAAATTATGTCTCAGCATAGTATGATGTCTGTCCGGATAGGCGTATGTTGCCGCTCGAGTTTGGCCGACTCGGGATGGCGGTAACAAAGTACCTCTAAGAGTCTAGTCTCCTCATCTACGTGAATAAGTTACCATGTATGATTTTCGGTAAGTGAAACTTATGTGTAAAACCCCTTCTATGCTATGTTTCCGGATTTACGCAACTTTATTATGTTAAGTCAACGCATTATGGTTTCTTCTAAAGTTAAAACTTTTGGTATGATTATTCCTTCACTCGATTTATGGTTCGAATATGATATATTATGTGAAAGCTCTTCAACTAAAATGAATTACGAAAGGCTTGCGTAAGTTAATATGTATTTTAAGTATGTTTTGGGAGAGAGAGTTTACTCACTGAGCGGTGGTTGCTCATTCCCATTATTTTTTCCCTTTTTTCCAGATCCACAGGTATGTAATTGACGCGTGGAATGCAACAAGGATGGACTTGCTTGGTTTGATTATGATGTGACTATGTAATATTGATTATGTTTGTAAGGTTATGTAATAATTTATCTTTTGTAAGGTTTATGAAAAATAGAAAGCTCTGTATACTCCGGGCGTGTGGGCTGTAGAGTTGTGAACTCCGGCATGTAGCCGTAGAGTTGTTGGTGTTATTTAGTACCTTTTTGAATTGCAGGGATGTAATGTAAGGCTTAGGCCTAAGGAAATGGTTAGTTTTCAGGGGAAACTCTGTCCGTTTTGCCTCAGAAATTAAGAAAATCCTAACTTTCCTAGCCCTAGGGTTAAACTGAAGACCCAATTATGTTATAGTGGCTTAAGTTTTAAATGTTAAGTCTCAATAAGTTGTGTTTCAAATAGGTTTAAGCAAGTTGCCTTAACAGTCTTTCCTCAGGAGAAGGCTGTGACGTGTAACACGACCCCCCCGAGGTCGGGGGTGTTACATTTGATGGTATAAGAGCTATAGGGTTTTATAAAATGATAAAAGAACATGAGATTTGACTCGCCGATATGTTTTTATGTGCTAAGAGTTATATGTTATGTGCTACGTGTTATGTGCTATGCGATGTATGTTGTTTATTAAGTGTTAAGTGCTAAATTGTTGTAACCTTACTAGGAGGGGACTGATGGAAATTCGTTTATGAGTAATACATGTGTACGGCGCACATAAGTGATCTGGAGTCTTATTACGAGTGCAGGAGTTAGGATAGTATACGATATGTCAGAAGAGAGGCAAAATCCTCCTCCACCTCCGCCTCCAAATGATGGGATGGAGATGCTGATTAAAATTCTGAAGCTTAAACCACCTACGTTTGACGGAACACCAGACCCAATTCAGTATGAGTACTGGAAGAGGAAGATTGAAGGATTGTTTGAAGTCATGGAGTGTCCTGCCAATTATAAAGTGAGGTTCGCAGCTCACTTATTAGGGAAAGATGCTAGTTTTTGGTGGGATACCGTTAAGCCAAAAAAAGGTGAACAACCACTAACTTAGGTGCAGTTCAAGGGATTATTAGATGAAAAATATTATCCTAAGGAGGTAAAATGGGCTAAGGAGCAGGAATTGTTGGACTTAAAGCAAGGAAAAATGCCAGTTATTGAGTATATGTCTAAGTTTAATGAATTGAGTAGGTTTGCTCCTCATCAAGTGGCGAATGAGGAAATGAAAATGGAATGATTTGAGAGAGGCCTCAAATCTAAGTTAATGACAAACATGGCTGCACTAACCTTTCCAAACCTCCAAACGATGTACCAAAAAGCCATCAAAGTGGAGCGTGTTATAGATGAGTCTGAGGCATCTGAGTTAGCTATGCAACAGAAAAGGAAGCGTGAGGTCGAGAGCTCACAAGGAGGAGTACGTGGGAATGGGAGGAAGCCTAACTCCAATCATCACTCTCAGAAGGACCGCACTCCATATGAGCCAAGGCCTCGGTGCGATACAAGTGGCAAACTCCACAATGGACCTTGTGCAAGATTAACTGGGGCGTGCTTTGGGTGTGGAGAAATTGGACATTTCCAAAACCAATGTCCGAAGAAATTACAGGAGAACATGCAAGCTAATCAAAGTACTCAGTCAGCAAATAGGCAAGGCGGAAACAATCTCCAAGCAAGAAAATGACTCCTCCAATCTCACTGCTCCATGATGTGTATGAAAGTCGGTAAGAAATCTTTCTTTAAGTACTTCCTTTTTATATAAGTATATATGGATTTATTTCGCATCATGTGACCAAAGCGTATAAGTTTCGAGGACGAAACTTTTTATAAGTGGGGGAGAAATGTGAGACCCGCATTTTTCTCGTACTTGCTTATCAAATATTATACCTGTTGAGTTAGAAAATTTTATCTTAGTATTTGCCAACCTACCACTACTTTATTGCCCAAGTTATTAACCTATCCAAACTCAGACCCCAAAAATAAATAGTCTGAAGTTGTATAAGTTGAATAACCTTCGATTTCTTGAAACTCCAACCAAAGCAAATACGACTAGATTGTCAAACCTTGGGATTGTTTATGTAATTAACTAAATCGAACCTTAATATAATCAAGGGGCGAGTAAGTCGACAAACGATTATATTAACGATTTCGGTTTAGGATAAGAGATGCGGGAATTCGGCTAATAGTATCAGGTGATATACTACCTTTTAACAACGCAAAAAAAACGGGGGGAAGAGGGGCTAATTTTGCCAAAACTCACGCGTGAACCCCCCCTGAGCTCTCTTTCTTTCCTCTTTGTTCTTCTTCCCGTTCGTGCTCTACCTTCCCCTGTTCTTCATCTCCTTCTTCGCTTCTCCTCCTTGCACGCACCACGACCGGCAAAACCAAGCCCCAACCCAGCCAACCCAAGAGCCGGCAAACCTCCTACGCTGGCTGACCCAAAATTCGGGCATAGGCATGGCTGATTTTGGTGAAGGACCGGCCGAACACCCGGCGAATTCGGCGCATGCACGGTGAGATTCGAACACTCTTGCCTCTATAAATTGAATCCTTGCTTTATCCCCTTCGAATTGTGCTTAAAATTATCAGAAATTGCAAGTTAGGGTTTCTGGTTTGGTGGTGTTCGAACCTCACGCGAAGGCAGCAGATTTTTTGGGTGTGTGGAGTTCGAATTTAGCTTCAATCTAGCCAAGTTGCACGCATATAGCTTGGATTCGAGGTGGGTGAACCTTTAATCCCTCCTATTTTAAGGATTTCAAATAATAGTTATATGAATCAGTTTACTGAATTGATAGATTGGATTGTTGTTGCATGAATTCGATTGTATGTGTGGACAAACAAATGAATTTAAGCATTGCTATGTTAGGGCAGAACCAATGTATTCTTCAAAGGTTGTCAGATGTTTTAAAATGGTGGCTTTCATGATTTAGAACTGCATATAACTCTCTAAAGTTGCTTTCGATTTTCATATCAAACCAGTTAGCATTGAAGATCGTTTGGGAACATTTTAAGCCTTCAGTTTATCCTCACACGCATCTTGAGTTTAAAATGGAATTTTCAAACGAATCTAGTTTACATTTGTCGCTAACTAAGTATCTAAGTTATGATTTAGCACATAGCATTTAAGTTAGAAACGAAGTCGTTTTTATGATTTAGCAACCCTATTACGCTTATACGAAGGTTTCAAGTTAAAAGCAAAGTCGTTTTATGATTAGGCAACCTTATTATGTTTATAAAGAGCCTTTTAGTTAAAGACGAAGTCGCTTTACGATTTAGTAAGCTTATTGTGTTTATGCGAAGCATTCAAGTTAGAAACTAAGTCGCTTTACGATTTAGTAAACGTGTTACATTTATAAGAAACTTTTAAGTTTAAAGTGAAGTCGTTTTACAAGTTAATAAACGTATCACGTTTATACAAAACTTTTCAGTCAAAAATGAAGTCGTTTTAAAAACTAGCAAACGTTTTACCTCTATAAGAAGTTCTTAAGTTAAAAACGAAGTCATTTTGCGAGTTAGTAGCCGTATTACGTTTATATGAAGCTTTTAAGTTAGAAACGACAACATTTTACGACTTAACAAGCTTATTACGTTTTAAGAAGCTTTGAAGTTGCAAAGGAAGTCGATTTATGTGTTAATAGACTTATAACGTCTATGAGAAGCCTTTAAGCTTCGAACTTAGTTTGAATTAAGCATTAACGAAACACGTTATGTTTCAAACGAGTTGCGATTTACGATTTAGCATACATATTACATTTAAAGGAAGCTTTTAGCTAAAAAGCGAAGTCGTTTTATGAGTTAGCAATCGTTTTACGTTATTAAGAAGTTTTTGAGTTAAAAACGAGATCGTTTTACGATTTAGCAACTCTATTATATTATACGAAACATTTAAGTTAGAAATTAAGTCATTTTACGATTTAGTAAACTCTTTTATGTTTGTCAGAAGTTTTTAAGTTACTTATGAAACCAATTTACGTATTAACAGGTCTTATTTTATTTATAAGAAGCTTATAAGTTTAGAATGAAGTCGTTTTACAAACTAACAAACGTATTACGTTCTTAAGAAGCTTTTAAGTTGAAAACGAAATCGTTTTACGATTTAGTAAACTTATTACGTTCATACAAAGCATTCGAGTTAGAAAATAAGTCGTTTTACGATTTGGTAAACGTGTTACCTTTACAAGAAACCTTTAAGTTTAAAGTAAAGTCGTTTTAAGTATTAACCAACTTATTGCCCTTATAAGAAGCTTTTAAGTCTAAAAGAAGATCGTTTTACGAGTTAAGAAGCGTATTACGTTTATACGAAACCTTTAAGTAGAGACGAAGTCGTTTTCGAATTCGTAAACGTATTTTTCGAAGTTAGTTTACTCGCTAGCAAATTTACTTCGATTATGAAAAGCTTTTAGACTATTCACGAAATCGATTTATGAGTTAGTAAACTTGGCTTGTATCATGTTCATCCCTTTTGCGTTTGAAAGATTATAATGAGCGTAAAAAGGGCAACTGAAGGTGATTATTTACGAATCCTAGCTTTCAAGTGCACGCTAGTAACTACCAAGTTTTGAATCGTGAGTTAGTACACTCACCATGTTTCTAAGAGGCCTTTCTCGTTGTTTGCCTAAAGCTAAAGTCGTAAGAAAATTATGTTTTCATGTTTTAAGTTCATAAAACCTATATATGAATACGTATAAGCATGTTTGTCTACTAAGTATGTATGTGTATGAATGTTATAAGTTCCTAAGATATATATATGGATAAGTATAAGTATGTATGTATACAAATGGTTATGTTTATGTCTATGTGTACGTGGAGGAGCTTCTCTAGAAACTTTAAGTTTAAGTCTGAGACCCAGCGATGGTGGCTTAGTTCCTGCCTGGTATCACATATGTTACGTTATGATAGTTTCAGGGATGGTGGTTTGATTCCCGCCTGAAGTCTAAGTATGAAAATTATGTCTCAGCATAATATGATGTCTGTCCGGATAGGCGTATGTTGCCGCTCGAGTTTGGCCAACTCGGGATGGCAGTAACAAAGTACCTCTAAGAGTCTAGTCTCCTCATCTATGTGAATAAGTTACCATGTATGATTTTCGGTAAGTGAAACTTATGTGTAAAACCCCTTTTATGCTATATTTCCGGATTTACGTAACTTTATTATGTTAAGTCAACGCATTACGGTTTCTTCTAAAGTTAAGCCTTTTGGTATGATTATTCCTTCACTCGGTTTATGGTTCGAATATGATGTATTATGTGAAAGCTCTTTGTTGAGTTCGTGAGTATCCAACCACAAGAGGGGGGGTGAATTGTGGTATCTGATTTTCGCGTTGTAGATAACAAACACCCTCACAGAGGTTGTTCTCAAGTGACAAACACCCTGATAGCTTGTTTGCACGGGGTGTTCTCAAATATTGCAGAGGCGAAAATCACCAAGATAGATGCGGAAAATAAAGCACACACAATTTTTACGTGGAAAACACCTCTAGCCCAACTGAGGTGTGAAAAACCACGACCTACCTCGTGTAGGATTTAACCACTTTCACTAACGGGCTTCACACGTTACAAATGTAACACACCTTGTTACAACTTGCAACCACGTAACCTTCTTCCCAAAGACAGGTTACACCACGTCCAACCTTCGCAAGATTAGACACGTCCAAGTCCACACGACTAGGACACACTCACTCACTTTTCTGATTCAAGATCAGGGTTACAAACACCTTACAGGGGGTGCTTCTCACTAAGCAGATGTAAGGTACAATGAAGATCCTATTATGCCAATGGTATGAAAACTCAAAATCAAACACAGCCTGTCACGGTTTGCTTTTCAGAATGAAGCTCAAGAATCTTTGAGTGTAAACCGAGTTTTCTGATTTTCTTGGATTTTTCAAAAGGCTGTGTTTATGCAAATTCAAACCGAGTTTTCTATCTCTCTGTTTTTCGAGTGTTTTGAATATCTGTATATATCTGTCTGTGTGTATGTGCTGGGAGAGAAAAAGCTGAGGCTTTTAAACAAAAAAACCAACGGTCATAAACCACAGAATCAGCTAAGTATGGAAATTGTTTTGCAAAATTATCCAACGGCTAATGATTAATTTATCCCAAAATATAAGGGATTTTGTTATCTTAAAAGATAACCTTTATCTTTCCATAGCCGAGAGGTGGATTCAAAAAGCAACCAAAAATTTTCAGCTTTTGAAACTTTACCATATCCAAAAATTTGGTCAAAGGAAATTTTTTTCTTTAAGTTTTGGCAAATCTCCAAAACTTTATTTTCGAAATTCTCCCAAAATATTTTCAGGAAATATCCTTTCCAGAGAAATAGCAGTTTTGAAATTCAAGGAAAGTATTTT
The DNA here is from genome assembly GCA_029747015.1 of Carnegiea gigantea. Lineage (NCBI taxonomy): Eukaryota > Viridiplantae > Streptophyta > Magnoliopsida > Caryophyllales > Cactaceae > Carnegiea > Carnegiea gigantea. The sequence goes on along the minus strand of JAKOGI010000368.1, from coordinate 552,148 downwards.
AGAGATCTTGGCCAACCAAAATGAATTTTTCAAAAATAATCGGGTATGGCCACTGCAGTTCAGAAACACCCTAGGCACCCTGTTCGCAGGGTTGTTCGCAACTGGTGTTCTGAAGCACTTAGCGCAAGTACCGATTCAAGAAGTGTTTAAAAATGATGTTTTCAATATTGGCATATTAACAAGAGTCTAATTAAATAAAACCTATATACCCAAGACTTCTTGTTTTGAACCAGTCATCTTGTCCGAGATTTGTAGAGCTGCTGTGAACACCAAGGCCACCTTGTTTGCTTGGGGTTGTTCTTTGCATTGCTAGAGTTCAGGAACACGCTTTACAATCAACTGTCGAGATGGTGTTCTTGACTTAATATGGAATCACCAAGTAAAACCTGTCTAGAAGACTTGTTCTCACATGTAGCAAACCAGTTAATACAATAAAGATCACAAACACCAGTTAGGCCTGTTTGGAGATCGTGTTCGGAGCAACATTACTTGGACAGATTTTTACACTTGGATTTGTTATCATCAAAACTAAATATAATAACACAACAAATTCCCCCTTTTTGATGATGACAAACCAAGTGACCATATTGACAAAAAATGAATGAATGCTGATAGGGATAAGTCAATGCTAAGGCCACTCGTCAATAGGACTACTTCCCCCTTTTGGCATCATTAAAAAGCATAAACAACATTATGAATGCAAGAAAAGAAGTAAATAGCAGAAGATGCAAGAGGCAGTAATAAAGGGATATTGCATTAAAAACCTTACAAATGCCAAAAACGAAAGTAAGGAAGGAGGAGACTAGAGAACAGCCTAGACAATCAGGGAGCAGGGGGTGGTTGCGTTTGCAGAGGAGGGATGCTAGGGGCAAGAGTGGAGAGAAGTGCAAGCAAATCTTCATGGCGTTTGGCCGAGAGAGCTCGTTCCTCAGCAAGAGTAGCCTTGACAGCTAAGAGCTCATCTTTGAGGCGAGCATTGTCCTCAAGAACAGCCTCAACCATGACGGAAGGTTGTCCAGAAACAAGTGGTCGAGGTGGTCGACGACCCTGTTTGGAGACTGACCCTTCGCCAACCCCATAGCCACACCCTAGTAGGGTGTCAACGCCAATTTCATCAATGATTTGGGTCGGCACTCTTCGTGTGAGCACGATCCCAAAGTACTCAAGCACCCTTGTCAACAAAAACCCATAGCCAAGATCATGTGCCCGGGTGGTGTTCGCAATTCGCTCTATGTGGCGAATCATGATTGCAGGGAGGTTTACTGGTTCCTCCCGATCCAGTAGGTCCACCAGACATTGATCAAAGGCATCTGCTGAGTTTCGCCCTTGACCTCGCGGTATTATGTTCTTGATGGTGAACATAAACAGTAGTTGGTGTAGGGAGGTCATTTCACCCTTCTTAACCGAGAGGGGTGTTCTCAGGCCCTGTTTTTGACTAAGGCGTTTGGACACCTCTAAGAGCCTGGCTGTTTCCAGGGCCGTTTTGTCTTCCCTCATATACACAGCAAATCCACGAGAGGGGATGCCCAGAATATCACTCAGGGTGGCTTCATCAAAGGAAAAATGACACGCATCGACAGCACTTGTCACCACCCCATTTGTGACAGAGCAGTTGGCATAGAATTCAGCCAACTCGGACACAGAACACCCTTGCTGGGTGTTTGCAAACAACTTAAGCCAGCCTTGGGCTCGAAGCTTGTTCAAGAACACCCCCAGACCCTGTTCCTCGAAAAAGCTTACATTCACTACCTTCCCCCTGACGACATTGCGCTTTAGCAACTGCGCATGTTTGTCAGACATAGGAGAGGGAGTGAACTGCTTTGGGCGTTTAAAGACAGGAACAGAGGTGGTAGTTTCTGGTAGAGGGGCTGTTCTGGGCTTTCGCTTGATGGGTGTTTTGGCAGGAGAGGGCTTCACAGCAGGTTTATTGATCGGTTTTGGAGGAGCTTGGTCTTCAGAGGACTCGGAAAACACCGGTGTCCCCTGTTTGAAGGTGGTGTTCTCAGAGTCAAAACTTGAGAACCCTTCAGAAGAAGAAGAAATCTCCTCGATGATAGGAGTAGAGGGTTTGGAGGTACGAGGAGCGGATTGAAAAGCGATTCTCGCAGACTTGCGAGAGGGCTTAGAGGATTGAGGAGAAGAGGGAGTTTATGAGGGTTGAGACCTTGGTTGTGGCCTTGTTCTTGGAGTTCTACTACGCCTAGCCACGATTTTCACCCTCTTCCTTTTCTCTCCAGTTCGAGCGACCGGAGTGGGGGTTTCAGCCTCAGGGAGAGAATTCTTCTCGAGACTCTCCTCGGACGACTCATTCGACTTCCCTTGGAAGTCAACAGGCAGATCCTCCACAACCACACCTTCGACAGAGGCAGCCCCTGTTTCTGTCGCGGTGTCAGAGAAACAGGGCTCAAAATTAAACCCTTCAGGGGTTTCCAAGAATTGTTCTTGAGACCCCGACTTTGTTCCCTCTGACTCAACTGAAATGGGACAAGCAATTGCCCCTACGAGGAACACCAATTCCCTTCCACATTCAAAGGGAATATCATCCATCCCCATTCCCACTGATTTTAGAGACAAGCGATTCAGAAATTGGAAAGGCTTGTAAAGAATTGGGCGAGAAGGAGCAGGAATTGAGGAAGAAAGAACGAGGGCTTTTGATTGAAGAGTGTTGTTGGAAGCCATTGTTGCTAGAGGAGAGAGATTAGGGTTTAAGGAGTTTGCAAGATGTTCGGTTTTTGCTTGAGGGCAAGACGAACGATAGTACTAAGAGCAGGGCATAAAAAGAGAGAGAGAGAGAGAGAGCAGCCGAATCTTTGAGAAGATCTCTTGAATTGCAACGGGTAGGAGCAATAACATCTTGTGCCTTGGGAAGGAAAGCAAACACACCGAGCAACCAAGGGGCGTACCTGTTCTCTGTATTATGCCACCGAGCAACCAAGGGGCGTCCCTGTTCTCTGTATTATGCCTGTTCTTTGCCGTCTGATCTGATTTGACTGAATGGCATTAAGACGGCTCCAGTACATCCCCTTATGCTATACTAAGTAGATAAGGAAAAAAAATGCATGCAATACGGGCATATGCAATCACATCCGTTATTAATAAAATCTGCAAACAGGGGGAGAGAACAGGGTGTAAAGGTTGATCTTACCAAACCCAATTCATGTTCTGGAAACAGGTATCTCAGGGTGTTCTCACCAACCCTAGTTCCAGTCTATTTCTCTCAAAAAGGTCTCTAGCTAGTGCCTTAGTGAATATATCAGCAATCTGACTTTCCGTTGAGCAAAAATTCATAGAGATTAAACCCTTTTCAACATTATCTCTTAAGAAATTATGTCGAATGTCAATATGCTTTGTTCTTTTATGTTGACATGGATTTTTGGCAATATTAATTGCACTTGTGTTATCACAAAAAATAGGAATGCATCCAATGTCAACACAAAAGTCCTTAAGCTGTTGCCTTATCCATAACAGTTGAGCACAACATGAAGCTGCTGCAACATATTCAGCTTCTGCCGTGGACATGGCAACTGAATGTTGCTTCTTGGTAGCCCAAGATACCAAACAAGGTCCAAGAAAGTGAGCCATACCTGAGGTACTCTTTCTATCAACTAGGAATCCAGCATAGTCAGCATCAGCATATCCAACAAGATCAAAATTGCAACCTTTAGGATACCATAGAGCTAAATTGGGTGTATGTTTCAAATACCTTAGTATCCGTTTAACAGCCTTAAGATGAGTTTCCTTAGGATTAGACTGAAAACGGGCACATAAACCAACACTAAAAACAATATCAGGTCTACTAGCGGTTAGATATAAGAGTGACCCAATCATACCCCGATAGAGTTTCTCCTCAACTGAGGGACTCCCATCATCCATAACCAACTTGGTTGAAGGAGAAATAGGAGTGTCTATGGGTTTGGCCGACTCCATCCCAAAACGCTTAAGTAATTCCTTGATATACTTTTGCTGATGGATCATGGTGCCGTTTGGAGTTTGCTTGATTTGTAAGCCTAAGAAAAAATTAAGCTCACCCATCATGCTCATCTCAAACTCACTCCTCATCATATTTGAAAATTCATTGCATAAATCATGATGAGTTGCACCAAATATGATGTCATCAACATATATTTGGACAATCAAAAAATGTTCCCCCTTAGATTTTAGAAACAAGGTATTGTCTACCTTGCCTCTTCTAAAATCATTTTCAAGTAAAAAACTTGACAACCGTTCATACCAAGCTCTTGGAGCTTGTTTTAAACCATAAAGTGCCTTGTCAAGTTTAAAAACATGATTTGGAAAATCACCATTTTCAAAACCAGGGGGTTGTTTGACATACACCTCTTCTTTAAGGTATCCGTTTAGGAATGCACTTTTAACATCCATTTGATATAGCTTGATTTCCATATGAGCTGCAAAGGCTATTAAAATTCGAATAGCCTCAATTCTAGCAACTAGTGCAAAGGTTTCTTCGTAATCGATCCCTTCTTCTTGATTGTATCCTTGTACAACCAGCCGTGCCTTGTTCCTGGTGACTGTTCCTGACTCATCCAGTTTGTTTCGGAACACCCACTTGGTTCCAATGATTGTTCTCTCTGTAGGTTTAGGTACAAGGTGCCATACCTTGTTTCTTTCAAATTGATGAAGCTCTTCTTGCATAGCCGTGATCCAATCTGAATCTGCAAGAGCTTCATTCACACTTTTTGGCTCAATGTTAGAAAGAAAAGCATAGAAAGCACAAAAATTCTTTAGTTTAGATCTAGTTTGCACTCCAGTATTAATATCTGACAAGATTTGATCAAGAGGGTGCGAACTATGGTGCTTCCATGGTCGTGGAGTAAGAGGATCCACAAACACATGCTCTGTTCTAACTGAAATGTGTGTAGGATCAGGCTCAAGAACACCTCCTGATCTTGTTTCTGCACCTGTTTGTAACCTTATTCCTGAAGAACATGGTTCCGAATAGGGTTCAGCGATGTTTTCCCCTGTTTGGTGTTCACCTTGCCTGTTGTTCTGAGGAACACCTTCAGGAGTTGCTTTTTCCATGGTGTTCTTACCTCGTTTATCTTGGAGCAACACTTCTTTTCGAACAAGATCTAATTCAAGTTCATCTTCATGTGCATCATTCTCACTCAACATGTTAGATTCATCAAAAAGTACATGCACACTTTCCTCAACGTTCTTTTGTTAAAGACTTTGTATGCCTTGCTGTGAGAAGAATAGCCAAGAAGTATTGCCTCATCACTTCTTGGATCAAACATTCCTAAGGCATCCTTCCCATTATTATGCACAAAACACTTACAACCAAATGTCCTTAGGTGCGTAATATTGGGTTTTTTGCCTTTGAAAAGTTCATAAGGAGTTTTATTCAACATAGGTCTGATCATGCATCTATTTATAATGTAACATGAGGTGTTCAATGCTTCTGCCCAGAAATACCTAGGAAGACCACTGGCAATAAGCATTGTTCTGGTCATGTCTTCCAGGGTGCGATTTTTGTGCTCAACCACCCCATTTTGTTGGGGTGATCTTGGGGCTGAGAAGTTATGATCAACACCATGTTCATTACAATAGTTAATAAAACTTGCATTTTCAAACTCAGTTCCATGATCAGATCTTAAGCTGATTAAGGAGTGTCCTACTCTCTTTTCAACCTTTTTGAGAAAGGCAATAAAATTCTCAAAGGTTTCATCCTTGGATGCCAAAAACAAGGTCCAAGTAAATCGAGAGTAATCATCCACTACCACAAGCACATACTTTTTCCCACCTCTACTAGTTATCCTCATGGGACCACACAAATCAATGTGTAGCAATTCTAGAGGTCGAGTAGTGCTTACACACCTTTTCGATTTAAAAGAAGATCTGACTTGTTTGCCTTTTGCACAAGCTTCACATACCTTGTCATCATTAAATTTGATGGAAGGTAGTCCAATAACTAGGTCTTTTGAAACAAGTTTGTTTAACAAGGATAAGCTTGCATGACCTAGTCTCTTGTGCCATAACATTATATCATCATTTAATGCATTTAAACAAGTCAGATTATTTTGGGGAAGAGTGGAAATACAAACTTTATAAACATTTTGACATCGCTTCCCCCTCAACACAACATCTCCTGTGTCGTCATTTACAACCAAGCAACGTGTTCGTGAAAACACCACTAGGTTGTTCTTGTCACACAGTTGGGACACACTTAGCAAATTGTGCTTTAAACCATCAACCAAGTGCACATTATCAATTGAGTGGGAGAGAGTTTTACCAATATTACCTATACCGACAATTGTCCCAGACTTGCCGTTTCCAAATGCTACACTCCCACCATTCAAAGCTGTAAGTGAGAGAAAATTTGATTTTTCTCCAGTCATGTGCCGCGAACACCCACTATCAACATACCACAGCTGCCTGTTTTCAAGGTTGTTTTCTGATCTGTTTGACAGGGTGTTTCTTACCCTGTTTGCTGGGTTGTTTATGGGATTGTTCTCTCTCACTTCAGCCTGCAAAACAAATCACGGGTTAGTTTTGGGAACCCAGATCCACTTGGGTCCCATTCCTTTAGACATGTAAAGCTCATCTTTTCTAATCCAGATTTGTTTCACATACCTTTCATTCTTTTCATTGGCATGTTTTCTTAAAGGACAAGAATATCGATAGTGACCAGTTTTACCACAATGAAAACAAACAATGTTTTCAGGTAATCCCACATACTTCCTATGAATTGGGTAAACTGTTCGTTTAGGCTTATACCCAAGTCCCTTTTTGTTTCGACTGTGGTGAGTGTTTAACCAAGCAAGGGCCTGTGAAGATTTGTTCCAGCGTTTGTTTGTGCTAAGCTCGGTTTCCAGTTTTTCTTTATTAGCATGCAAACCCTTATTCTCTTTGAGCAGGGGCTCAACCATTCCTTCCACCTCAAAGAGTTTTTCCTCTATTCGAGAGTAATCTCCTTTTTTTATAAAGAGGTTTTCTTTGAGTATATTAACATTTTCATGTAAACCGAGTTTTTCATTTTTAAGAATTTCATTTTCAAGCTCTAGGTCACGAACTTCTTTTTTAGATCAGCACATGTGTCTATCAAATTATATAGAAGTTCTTCTAAAGTAGCTTTGTTAAGACCATGTACCTTGTTCTTGAGATCTGAGAAGCTGATTGTTGATTCATCATCTGAATCTCAATCACTTTGTGCCATAAGTGCTACGACTCCTTCTTCAGCTTCAAATTCTCCTTCATCCTCAGAGGAATCTCCCCAAGCAGCCAGCATAGCTTTCGAGAATCGCTTGCCCAAATTGTTTACAGGGTGTTTTCGACCCTGTTTTCGAGGGTGTTCAGGCATTTGATCTTCTCGAAGCAGAGGGCAATTTTTGACTAAGTGATCTGGTTTGCCGCACTTGAAACACCCTGTGAGCTGTTCTTTGGGGGTGTTTCTGGACTTACTGAATTCTTTTCTTTTGTTGTTTTCCTTGACCCTTTTGAAGAATTTCTTGAATTTTCTGGACATTAGGGCCATATCTTCATCTTCAAGGTCAGAGTCAGTGTCCTCATGTGCTTTCAAGGCAAGCCCACGATCCTTCTTTTGCTCCTCTCTTTGCTGTGAGTTCTTTCGGAGTTCATAGGTCTGGAGATTTCCAATCAACTCGTCGAGGGTGATCTGGTTTATGTCTTTAGCCTCTTGGATGGCTGTTACTTTGGCCTCCCACGTGCGAGGTAAAATTCTGAGGATTTTCCTCACCAACTCTTCAGTGGTGAAAGATCTTCCCAGGGATTTTAACTCGTTCGTGATGTGGATGAACCGTGTATACATGTCCATCACAGTTTCATGATCACCCATATCAAACAACTCATATTGTCGCATAAGTAGCTCAATTCTATATTGTTTAACTTGACTCGTACCTTCATGAGCAACTTGCAGAGCATTCCAGATAGCTTGGGCTGATTCACACTCAGAGATGCGAGTGTATTCATCCGGTCCTAGGCCAAAATATAGAAGCTTTTTGGCTTTGGCATTTTTCTCCATTTTCTTGTAGTCCTCGGTATCAAATTCTATGGATTCCTTGGGAACCTTCTTACCATCTTCAAGCACCTTGGTGGGAACAAGGGGCCCGTTCTTGATGAGCATCCATAATTCATAATCTTCTGCCTGAATATAGTTCTCCATCCTATTCTTCCACCAACTATAATGTTGGCCGTTGAAATAGGGTGGACGAGTAATGGATTGCCCTTCAAGAATTCCTTGTGGGGTACTCATCTTCAGAATCTCTCAAGGTGTTAACCTTTTGTAAGAGAACCCGCTCTGATATCACTTGTTGAGTTCGTGAGTATCCAACCACAAGAGGGGGGTGAATTGTGATATCTGATTTTCGCGTTGTAGATAACAAACACCCTCACAGAGGTTGTTCTCAAGTGACAAACACCCTGATAGCTTGTTTGCACGGGGTGTTCTCAAATATTGCAGAGGCGAAAATCACCAAGATAGATGCGGAAAATAAAGCACACACAATTTTTACGTGGAAAACACCTCTAGCCCAACTGAGGTGTGAAAAACCACGACCTACCTCGTGTAGGATTTAACCACTTTCACTAACGGGTTTCACACGTTACAAATGTAACACACCTTGTTACAACTTGCAACCACGTAACCTTCTTCCCAAAGACAGGTTACACCACGTCCAACCTTCGCAAGATTAGACACGTCCAAGTCCACACGACTAGGACACATTCACTCACTTTTCTGATTCAAGATCAGGGTTACAAATACCTTACAGGGGGTGCTTCTCACTAAGCAGATGTAAGGTACAATGAAGATCCTATTATGCCAATGGTATGAAAACTCAAAATCAAACACAGCTTGTCACGGTTTGCTTTTCAGAATGAAGCTCAAGAATCTTTGAGTGTAAACCGAGTTTTCTGATTTTCCTGGATTTTTCAAAAGGCTGTATTTATGCAAATTCAAACCGAGTTTTCTATCTCTCTGTTTTTCGAGTGTTTTGAATATCTGTATATATCTGTCTGTGTGTATGTGCTGGGAGAGAAAAAGCTGAGGCTTTTAAACAAAAAAACCAACGGTCATAAACCACAGAATCAGCTAAGTATGGAAATTGTTTTGCAAAATTATCCAACGGCTAATGATTAATTTATCCCAAAATATAAGGGATTTTGTTATCTTAAAAGATAACCCTTTTCTTTCCATAGCCGAGAGGTGGATTCAAAAAGCAACCAAAAATTTTCAGCTTTTGAAACTTTACCATATCCAAAAATATGGTCAAAGGAAATTTTTTTCTTTAAGTTTGGCAAATCTCCAAAACTTTATTTTCGAAATTCTCCCAAAATATTTTCAGGAAATATCCTTTTCAGAGAAATAGCAGTTTTGAAATTCAAGGAAAGTATTCTAGAGATCTTGGCCAACCAAAATGAATTTTTCAAAAATAATCGGGTATGGCCACTGCAGTTCAGAAACACCCTAGGCACCCTGTTCGCAGGGTTGTTCGCAACTGGTGTTCTGAAGCACTTAGCGCAAGTACCGATTCAAGAAGTATTTAAAAATGATGTTTTCAATATTGGCATATTAACAAGAGTCTAATTAAATAAAACCTATATACCCAAGACTTCTTGTTTTGAACCAGTCATCTTGTCCGAGATTTGTAGAGCTGCTGTGAACACCAAGGCCACCTTGTTTGCTGGGGTTGTTCTTTGCATTGCTAGAGTTCAGGAACACGCTTTACAATCAACTGTCGAGATGGCGTTCTTGACTTAATATAGAATCACCAAGTAAAACCTGTCTAGAAGACATTCTCACATGTAGCAAACCAGTTAATACAATAAAGATCACAAACACCAGTTAGGCCTGTTTGGAGATCGTGTTCGGAGGAACATTACTGGGACAGATTTTTACACTTGGATTTGTTATCATCAAAACTAAATATAATAACACAACACTCTTCAACTAAAATGAATTACGAAAGGTTTGCGTAAGTTAATATGTATTTTAAGTATGTTTTGGGAGAGAGGGTTTGCTCACTGAGCGGTGATTGCTTATTCCCATTACTTTTCCCCTTTTCCCAGATCCACAGGTATGTGATTGACGCGTGGAGTGCAACAAGTATGGACTTGCTTGGTTTGATTATGACGTGACTATGTAATATTGATTATGTTTGTAAGGTTATGTAATAATTTATCTTTTGTAAGGTTTATGAAAAATAGAAAGTTCTGTATACTCCGGGCGTGTGGCCCGTAGAGTTGTGAACTCCGGCGTGTAGCTGTAGAGTTGTTGGTATTATTTAGTACCTTTTTGAATTGTAGTGATGTAATGTAAGGCTTAGGCCTGGGGAAATAGTCAGTTTTCAGGGGAAACTCTGTCCGTTTTGCCCCAAAAATTAAGAAAATCCTAACATTCCTAGCCCTAGGGTTAAACTCAAGACCCAATTATGTTATAGTGGCTTAAGTTTTAAATATTAAGTCTCAATAGGTTATATTTCAAATAGGTTTAAGCAAGTTGCCTTAACAGTCTTTCCCCAGGGGAAGGCTGTGGCGTGTAACACGACCCGCCTGAGGTCGGGGGTGTTACACTCGTGTAAAGGTAATGGGACATATAGGTTTTCAAATATGAATAAACATCGTAACTGTTATGATTACTAGAAGTACGCTAGTTTAGAGAGCTATTGGATTGGACTTGATCAAAATTTGGCTTGGGATAAAATTGAACTCAAATCGATCAAGCTTAACCGACACCAAATTGAAAGCTTACCGAGTCAAACTTGAATCTACCAAGGCCCAACTTGCCTAAATCGATTATTTTCTTTACTAGTGTTGGGAGATTGAATTGAACTAACATTAACATCAATAGAATTTTATTTAAACCCTATTTGTCAAGTAAATTTGAAGTTTCAACTTTGAGTAAAACTCACAATGTGCATATGAGCCCAAAATTCTTAGGCTCAGCCGCCTTTTAGTCGAGCTTGAGCAATGCTTGAATTCGGTTCAACTAGCTTGGCAGAAGTCAAAAGACAAGCTTAGCTAATTAAGGGCAAATTGATATAAAAAATCTAGCATCAACCAAAAGTGTACCTAATCATTGCAGGAAAGATTTTATGCTTTAATTCTTTCCATCACACAAGTATTCTTTAGGGCTTAAAGCAGGAATGTTGCAAACTAAACCCTTCTATACTTCATCATTAATGCATTATATAGGCTAGTGAAATTTAAACTTAAAGACTGCCAACAAGATTATAATAATATTTAGAATTATCTTTACAAACAATTTAAATTGATGGCTGAAGATTCTTAAAATGTTTTATATCTAGTAATAATTTTTCTTAAAAACAATTCCATTTCTCTATATATACCAAATTCACGATTAGATTTTTGTATTTTGTTTGTGGTTTATTTTTTGTTCTCCTTTTGAAACAATGGCTAGGTTGAGACAATGGTAGATACAGTATGTGACAATTCAATAAGTTAAATATAGCCAACCACTTACCTGGTTGAATATTTTGATTAATCTATATTTATCATCATATTTGTATTTTTATTAATTTTATGAAAGACACGTAACACAATTTAGATAATCCTTTTTTGTGAAAAGAGTTTTACCGATGTTAGTTTCGTAATGCACAGGAAAGAGGTCTCCATGCGGGAAAATTTGAGTGCATATCAACTGGCAACCGAATCTGTCGGTCAATGACCTTCTCTAAAACCATGAGTGAAGACAACCTTTCCACATGATTAGATATAGATAAAGTACGCTGGACAGGAGTTTGTACTTTCTGTGACGGTTAGATCGATTTTTCCAACTTGAAGCAGTTGTATGATATCTTTTACGTTGGCATGAATTTGTGTGAACACTGCTCCAATTGCTGCTTTAATCCATTCCACATTGTTGTTATTTTTGCTAGTAAAATCAAGGCTAACGCTAGGTTGAGTGTTACTGCTTGAATGAATGTTGCATCCCGTTTACAAATTATGAATCTCCCAAATGGAACTCTTGATGATTAGGATTAGGATTGGCAAAACTCCATCCAACTCGATTAACCAAAAATTTGCCCAACCTGAGAAAATTAGGCACAACCACAACATTTTTGTCTGCATTTAAAATTCAGACAATCTGTCATATTCGAACTTAAATATGGGTCAGGTTCAGGAATTTGGGCACGGGTTGTCCAAATTTTGAAACCATTTCAGGTTTGGATGAATTCAAACAATTGGATAAAGGTTCGGGCATCAGACAACTACGATTATGCGTAATTTTCGTTCAAATTCTCTTGAAAACTTTATAAAAACAATTTCGGATAACTGGATCGAGCATTAAAAATCAGATTTAGGTTCGGTCATAAAAAATTTTGATTAGAATGCGCAAAAATCATATCCCAAACATGAACATTCGGAAAATCAAGTTTGGACATCAGACATTCAGGTCTGGTCAAAGTGTCCGATTTATAATTTGGACAAGGTTCGGGCATGAAGTTTTTGTCTAAATGTTCGATTTGTTAAGACCCCACTTAACCCGGACCTAAATTTATACCAGCCCGAATTTGGATCAATCAAAGTTAAGCGTGACATATTGTGCTGCTAGCTTCTCCCAAGCTATCCATCATACGCTCATTAGTTGTGTTGTCTGGGGTAGGTGTTCACTGTGAAAATGTCGTAATTTACATGCCTTTCATCACCTAGTTCTTGCTCGTAAATAATATATTATGTGCATTGCTTACATATCTTTATTTACTTTCGTAAGTAATAAAAGTAACCCATCAAATGACAGAAGTTGGCCTAAAATTCAAAGGTTCTAGATGCTAAGGTGCAGCTCACGATAAGTCAGGTGGAATTGTAATGGTTTTGGGTGCAATTACACTCGCAATATATTTTCTTGCACCAATAGCCTGTGGCAAGGCCGGTCATGCCAAATGGCATGCCCGTGTCCCTTGGCATGGGTAGTCATGTCACCTGGAAAGGGTATACGTGTCACCTAATACGGCCATTTCAGTGTGTCACCTGTTAGTTTTCTTCCTACAAGACTCTAGTACCTTTCAAGAGGTGACACGAATACCTGTGCCACTTCGATAACCAACCTTCCGGGATTATTTAAGCAAGATTTTGCATTTCTTTGAGGGAAGTGTTTTGCGGGCGCCTTGAAGGCTTAGTTTTAGGTTCTAGGCTTAAGCTCAAACATCCTATTAGAAGAAGAAAAATTTTAAATTAGATTTACATCTATTGTGTAGAATATTGAAGATTTCATTGAATTCAAGCCTAAGTTTCTTCTCTTTCTCTTTCTCTCTCTCTCTCTTTCTGGGTTCAAACTTCTTGGTTTGTTTGCTAGTTTATTAACTCTTTGTTTTGGTTGTGTTTTGATGCTTAACAGTCCTCTAATTTGTAATCTTTGGTTGTAATTAGCCCTTAAGATCGGCCTTGGCCTACCTTTATGTTTTAAGCTTGATTTTTATATCATATTTTTCACATGTTCAATGAAATGTGTGAAAGAGCTTTTTATGTGTTTTGGAGCAATTGGCTTTTATTGAAAGATGACGTTAATTGTCTAGCACAGGTTCATGGTTGCTATTCTTGTAATTTAATTGAGGTAACCTCATGAATTAAAAATAGGCGGTTCAAATAATCAAACTAGCCTCTGATCCTTAAAAGAGAACCAGGGTGAGCTTTGATAGTGCGAGCGATCATCTTTAAATGTTAGTATAACTTGGAAAGGTTAGGGTTTGACTTGATTGATGAATTTATTTTAAGATCCTTTTTTTTGTTTATTTCATTAGGTTAGTTTTGCCATCTATCGTCCTTTATTCTGCTAACTTGAAATGTTTGAGATAGCTTTTACACTTAAAATTAGGGTGAGGTTCAGCTTTTTTTTGTCTCCAACCTGCCCCGATCCTCAAATTGAGGGTACCCAGCTATGAAGAGGATCGGGTTCGGGTAGAGGTTTTGACCCTTTGACCTGACCAACTGATCCTAACTTTTTAAAAAATTATAATTTAAAATTGAACCAAGATACTTTGGGTTCTATTTATTTAAAATCTTTTGACTTTCTACTTTTTCATCTCCTTTTACCTCCTCTAATTCATCTCTCCAAATCTCACTGACTCATATCCTTTTAACGTTCCCTTTCGGATGTTTGATGTAATCCTTCTAGTAAACTTATCGTTTTAACCACTAATTATACATTAGTGTGTTTGTAACTATGGTACACTGGTTCGTAACCTTCTAACCCTCAAATTTAGTGAAAAATCTTATTTTCTATATATGGAAGGTTTGAGGATCGGGTCTGACCCGATGATCCTAGGGTACCCGCAAGGTTAGAGTCAAGGGTATGCTGACCCACATAAGGGTTAGGTAGGGTTAGGGTTGAGAAAATCCTATCTATCTGCATCATAGTCCGCCCCTCAATCCGACGCGATCCTTGATTTGATCAAGTCTAGGTAAAATGCGTGGTTCCAAACTTTTTTTTTTTTGTAGTTGTGAAATACCATTGCAAAAATAGGTGAGTAGGATCCTAATCTCAATATTGTAGACAAGGCACATTGGTTCATCAGACTATTTTTGATAATGTTCCACTTGTCGCTAAGCAGTTATAACATTGATACCAAATGAAAAATTTGAATTTAGTGTGATACCAATATTTCATATCAACCTATGCTTATGATGATATAAAAGGACTATATCTACTTCATTTGATTTTGAGATCCATTAAATGTAAGGCCCCAACGTAAGGAGTTCACTGCATAATTTGAGGGATGGGTAGCTGCAATTATATTTAGACATTCCTCATCAACCCTTGAATGGGTGGGTTAATGTCCCAACTTTTGTCCAAAGTAATAACTTGGGATACTCTAACTCATATGTCAAGTTGATCACTTTCGACTTTCTAAGGCATGTACTTTTTGGGTGGAACTTTTGAAATTGATGTTGGAGGAAATTGGCTGGGTCTAGTAAGAGTCAAGAAAAGTTAGAAGAAGTCGGAAAGAGTTGGAAAGAGCTGGAAAGAGTTAAATGGAGTGCAATTTTTAGAGATCCCACCCAAAAGAACAAGCTCTTCGTCGGGCAAAAATGGACTCATTTGCACTTTGGGCCAAAAATTTATGTTAATGATATCTCTACCTCAAAGACCAAAGGGTGGACCCATTTTTTAAATTCTTCTTTGTTGCTTAGGATTCATTTCAGGTCCATGAATTAGGCAAACAATGAAAGAAATGATGATTAACTGGATACTTAATTTTCTTTTGTTCAATCCGTAACGTGTTCCATTAAATGGTTTCCATTTAAAGTCTGCTAAGAAATGCACTATGAATTACTAGGCTTGTTTTTCAAAGTCCAAGTCCTTTAGTTTGTTTAGCTATCGAAATCCATTATACCATGGGTACACATTTAGTTATATTTCAGTTTTTCATGAAGATATTTTTTCCATGTGATTTTTATCAATTGATGTAGGTGGCTTATTTGGGAGCTGAAAGCGTTACACAATATGGGCAGGTAACAATATGCCCTAGTAACTTAGAAATTACTTTAGTTTTCCAAGTCCGTAGCTTAGTTGTAACGTGTGCAACATATTTAAGAATACTTCTTCTGATAGTCTCCCTATAAAAATGGAGCATCTTAAATAGTTTCCTAATGTATCTTACTGAGTGATGTTAAAAACAAAAGAGAAAACTATTTATCATCCACAATTGCATGGGACAATGACAAAAGCTGCAAAAAATTAAATTTTTGACCTAAGTATTCATAGAACTTATCTAAAACTAGCTTACAAATATATTGGCATAATTGAACATTGGTTCTGCAAAAAGTATGCAATCATCTGCAAATATACATAGCGTAATTTTCCCGTTGTTGATGCTATTTTAAATCTTATTCCGCTATTTTTGTTCTTCTGTACTTCCCTTAACTTTCTGGTAGCACTTCTATGCTGATAGATGGGAAGAACTCTTACAATTTGTAATACCACAAGTGCACGGCATAATAGTAGTAAGTAGTGGTTATGTCCATAGGCAGTTGTGTTTCCAAGTATGACGAATGAAGATTTTTAGAAAGAGTAGTTCTCAAATGGAGAGAAGAAATGAAACTCTCATTATTGTGGAATGATGAATTAATAAAAGACATTCATCTTATACGTTCTAGGTTATAAGCAAATGGAAATATCAGCAAGAAATCTACCAACTAACATGCCACTTAATTAGCTTTTCTAACCAAATTGATGTCTCATCTATTGCTGGTGACAACCTTCTTGGATCTCCTCTTTATGCTCCCCTCAAGTTGGGTGTTCGATGAGGTCGAACACCCAATTTGCCTATCATAGTTAGAACATCTGCAATCTGGTTCTAGTTTTTGACATAAGTCATTTGAACTTTCTTGACTAGAGTTTATCTCTAACATAATGATTCATTTTGCCTATCATAGTTAGAACATCTGCAATCTGGTTCTAGCTTTTGACATAAGTCATTTGCATTTTCTTGACTAGAGTTTATCTCTAACATAATGAAAGACAATTTAGAGCTATTTCATTATCATGACACAGGGTAACCAGCACACAAGAATTTAGCCCAAGATATTTGGAAATAGCTAACAACAACTACTAACTATATCTCTATATTCAGCTTCTATCGATGATCTTGTAGTGAAAGTTTTTGTCTTTTCTTTGTAAAAAAATAGGTGAATTCCTCAACAGAACACAATACAGGTAGTTAACTTATTAGAATGTGAGCAGCTAGTGTTTTTAAGTCACAACAAGCTATCGAAGTAGAATTTGAGTTGCTATAACACATGATCCTAAGCTAGGTGGAACCTTGAGATATCTCAGGACATGTTTTGCCACTACTAGGTGACCTTCAGTAGGTGTAATCATGACTTGGCTCATAAGCTAAGCTACAGACATGATATTAGGTCTTGTGATTATTGGGTAGACTAGGTTGACAACTAATTTTCTATATAAATACGGGTTTGACAGCTGAGTCCCTTGATTTGAGTTCTACTTGAAGTGCAACTTCATAGGTAATTGTTGTGGCTTTGCATTTTCCATTCCCATTTCTTATAAAAAGATCTAATATGTATTTCCTCTACTAAACATAAATTCCTTTAGTTGATCCTATGAAAAGTTAACTAAAACTTTAGTGTGAAACTGGTCGTGCAAGAATTGTTTGACCTTGCTAATTTCAATAGGGTCATTTCCCATTGTTTTTGGAGAAACCTGAAGCGTGATGATCTATAAGAGCAGGCTTATGTCGCAAACTCTTGCGAATGACCCAAATGCCTTGCGTGCTCTAGCATAACATGCACCAGATGCAAACCACAAGAGTTGTATCCCAAGGAACGCCCCTCCGACACTGAACTTAGGGATCAGATGCAATGAATGACAAAGATGCTAACTTTGAAGATGCAACCTTTAGGAAATAAAGGTGTGATCTTTGGAGAGGAAATGATAGGGTTCCTTGCAATGTATGCAAGTTGTTATTGAGATGTAGTAATCTTACGTTGGAATTTGTGCCAAAGTTGTTGGCTATTTGTAGACATAGTAGATAGAGGGCATAATGGTAATTTTACCATGATTGCTCTAGTTTGAGGGGATTTAGGCTTGCCTAACTCATATGTTTGATGAGCTTTGATCAATATTGCATTACCTCATTGGCTTCTAGTAATGTGGAAAATGGTCTGGCTAGAGACATGATTTGACCACATCATCCATCAAGATCGCATTATCTGTATACATAAGTATAGCTACATAGTTGTCATCTTGATGTTTGGTGAACAACAAATCATTTGCCTTGAATTGGTGGAAACCGTAAGACAATAAGGTAGTGGACAGTTTTGCAAACCACTGCATTGGCATTTGTTTTAGACTATATGAAGATTCCACCAGTTTGCACATTTGTTACTCTGACTCCACCATGCAAGCTCCCTGTATCTTAGGGTTGTTGATGTAATTTCACCTCTATCTCTTATATATCTTTGAGGAAGGCCATATAAGCCTCTTCTTTCAAGTAATCATGTAAACATGCATTTGACACATCCATTTAAGTTGAAATCCATTTCTTTATAGATGTAACTACCAAAAGAGTCCTCGCTACGGCCATTTTAGTCATTGAAGTAAATGTCTCCTTAATTATAATCTATACCATGTTGTCGTTCATAGCTAAGTGCCACCAAACTTGCCTTTTTTTTCCCCCCTACATGTCACATGTGACTCATACTTATTTTAAATGTCCATTGGCAGCCAATTACATGCTTTCCTTTGGGGGATCAGTAGTGATAGTCTAAGTACTTCTTTCTTTCAGAGTTCTCAACTCTTGATGCATGGTTTCTCATAATTTTTCTTCTTGTGTAGCCTTATAGAAAAAATAATAGTATGCACAAAAGCAATAGTTAATTAGGTTTTATATGGAGGTTTAAAATTCTCATAGGTGATGCAATTAGAAATTAGATGTCTTGGAACATCTCCTGAGTCTTGCCTTGTTTCATCAAAGGTGACACAATCATTCAACGAACTAGGCTTCTTTGAAACTCTTTTTGGTCCCTAGTTGATTGAGTCGCCACAGAGGAGGGTGAATAGGGTGACATTAAATAATTGCAACTAAAGATTTAAGCATAGATTATATCATAATATAAAACTTAAGTATGCTAAACAATAATTTTAAGGACGTTGAGCAAACAAATCAAAGGAGTTATGCAGAGTAAAAGCAAAACGAAATATAAAGCATTCAATATTTTTAAACGAGGTTTACCTCTCTAGTTGGGCTATGTCCTAGCTTAGACCCTTCTTTAAGATTCAATCATCTTGTATTAATCTACTCTTAGAATTACACAATCAATCATCCACCAAAGGACCTTGACAACAACACATTTTCAAGAACATCTTGAAATGATTTCTCCTAGCTTCCTATTAGGAAGGATGACTCTCCTAGTCAATCCTCTGATTTACAGGTAGGATTCACTTAACCAACTAGCATCACAAGGATTTTCAAATGTGCATATGACCATTACAATGATTTTGAATTTTTCACTTAAGAGTACAATAACACTTAGTAGTAGAGTTGAGCTCTTTGTATTCATGTGTTTCATACTCTTCTTCTTTTGCACGATCTCTATTTATAAACAATGAGATTTCAACCATTGGAGGATGCTAAAGGAGCTAGCCTTTTAGGTGCTTAAGAATAGCTTGGTTCAAGGGCCTTGACTGTAGTCCATTAGGTTAATAGCTGCTTAGTTTTTTCTTGGCTTCTTTTGGCTTAGAAAGGAGCTTTCTCAGCCTTTATTTAATGTGATAGCTCTTTAATTCTTCTTTTGATAAGATATATGAGCTTCTTTTTGAATCATGATGTTGATACCTTCCATTTCTAGCGAGGTTAACTGTAGCTATGTCTTTGCATAAAGCACTTTTAGCACTTCCTAGTTTTAGAATACATTGAATCCACTTTATATGTTTCCAAACATTAATCGACTACTATATATAAAAAGAAAAAAGTGAAAAAATTCCTCCTTGCAGATTAATCATGAACGAGTAGCAAGATTATCAGTTGATTAAATTAAAAAAATTAATTGATCCAGTTTAAGCAACTATGATGATTCAGTTCTATTTAGAGAAAATTCATAGCCAAATATTCATCAATTGATGACCAAATTTGTTCCATGATTTGTGATATGATTTCTCAACATGGAATTGCATACAGCAATATAATCTCTAATGTAATTGAACCTGCAAATTCTAGATTTAACTCATTTGATCAGAATATCATAAGATTAATTTTCCTCTGATTCAAGCGCTTTTCATATCATAGGAATTTTATGATTCTGAAAGGGTGTGTTCCTAAGATGCATGTTAATGTCCTTGACAACAAGAGTTCAATGTGGTTGAACTTTAGCGTTTATGCCTTAGGCTCTCAATGACTTAAGGAACTTGTCGATAATGTTTTTGAGATCGATAACACATAAATAAAATGCAAGCAACTCTCTATTCATGATTAAGCAGTTTCTAGAATAGTGAGGACTCACCTCGATGCAGAAATTTGCCTAGATCTATCAATCGTCTACCACCGGCGAACAGGTGGGTACTAGGGTGATGGAGTCACCAGAAGGTTGACACCCCAAACATAAATCCTAGAGGATGGCTAGATTAGTCTGAGGGAGAGAGCAAAGAGTAGATTTTATTTGGAGAGCTGCTTGCTCAAGCTATGTGCCCATCCCTAATTTGATCCCCTCCCCCTTTTATAGTAGCATTAAGCTGAAATAGAATCAAAAAAATTAAATTAACCTGATTAATATATGATCAATCACTCTGTCACTCCCAATTTGATGGGGCGATAATGGTGATCGTTTTTTTAGTTAGCAGCTCTTACTCATGTTATAAACTACAAATTCTATATTTCTTTGCCAACAAATCTCCTCACACTTTATACTGAGAATGGAGTATGTGACCAAAAACAAACCAGTAGTGTTATATCAACTTACCATTTAACTGACATAATGCTTTCATAAAACAACAAAACCATGAATCATTTAATCACCAATGGCATACATTAGCCCTTTATATGTATCGATATATCAAAAGATTTTATACTGATGTAAGTGCCTGGGCTTAATATGGTAACGGGGAAATGATTCTTCCACTAGAGAATCGAAAAAAATCCATCTTACCATAACTGCTTTCCTAATATGTTTCACTAGATTGTATACATCTTAGCCATTAGAAAACACATTAAGGTAGTAACATCATGCTTTGACTTCATATCATAACTCCAAGTCAAAGAGTATTACCAATAGGTGTCATACAGTGACAAGGAAGAAGGATTCGCATGTCAGTTATCAAATAGGTTGACATTTAGTGCCCACAGTATGAAAGTGTATTATGGCATAGCTCCCACTAACTTGGGCGTATCACTCTTCTATGTCATACGCATCATAAGTCTAACTTTTAGCCAAAAAACTAACCTAAGCCACTAGATCAACATACCTAATGTAATCTTATCACTCAAGATTCAGCTATAAGGCTTCGATATGAAATCATTATATTTTAACATTGCACACACCTAGTGTTAATACGGTAAAGTCTCATCCTGCCCACTGCTCAAGTGAAAGGGCAATTGTCTGTGTAACCAGGCTAATCAAAAGCCTGGTAACATTTCAATATGCCTTATAACATGAATGCATATTTGTGAACGTCTTAATTTATTTCATAAATGCTTAATACAGAAAAGACATGTCCATCATACACTTAGATACATCCAAAAACTAAGTCCTGCACAAATATAAACTTATCACATGAGCTTTGAAAGCATGTAATAGCCGGGGTTCTTAATCTGTGGCTAACTGTTTAGAATAATGTTTTCCTTAACTCTGCTCTATTTAATTGGCCATGTTAGACCATTTATTTGTGTACTAATTAGTTGTAATATTTATAGAGAGTAATTTTATTATTTTTCCTGATTTGTTATGCAATTACGTGAAATTAGTGAGTTATGAGGATATTTGGGTTGAGATTAAGCTAGATCAGATTATTTAGGGCCAAATTTGTAATAGGTGGGATTAAACAACCAAACAAAAATAAAAATGAAATAAAAGGAAAAGAACAAAAAAAGGGGGAGGAGGATGGAGACTTTCTCGGGCTCGAACAGAAGCATGAGGGATGCTGCTTCCCCTTCATTGCGACCCGTCAAGCCCGAGAGGTGAAAGAGAGAAAAATGGAGTGAGCGAGCGAGTGAGCGGAGGGTGTGACGAAGCGGTAGGGCATGCAATGGTGAAGGTGGCGACATTGGCCATAGCATTGTTCAACCGCCGGTCCACTTCAATCACAATGGCAGAATGGTGAAGGCCTCAGGTTCACTAGGCTATTGATGTAGCACAGATAGGAAGGCGATGGGCCGAAGGAGAGCAAAAGAAGGAGGAAAATGAGCAGAATCGAGCAACAACCAGAAGAGGTAGGAGACTAGTGTAAGAGGTTCAAACCAAGTAACCCGGAGAAGAGGATATATGAAACCCGGCCCCGCTAAATTGCCCAATCAATCCAGAAATCAGGTCCTAACCTCGGATGTGAGGTGAGTGTTCTTAATATCCTCAAACTATTAGTAGTTTTCCAAACTTCACGACCCCTTTTGTTGAGATATTGAGTAGGATGCGTTTCAGCAAATTGCATGAATTTGTTTGCGGGTTTAGAAGGTGATATATTGCAAAATTTGAGTAAGATATGCTTTGATAATATTCTGCTTTTAATTATGCATTGTAATTATGGTTGCATATAAGTTTGGTGAATCTCAAGTTGTTTGATTATGAGAATTGGTGATAGTAATGTTGAATTGAATCTATTTGTTGGTTTAGAAGGTGTCATGTTGTAGAATTTGAGTCAGTTCATGCCTTGATTATATTTTGATTTTAATCATGCATTATAATCATTGTTGTATGTCAGTCTGGTGATTCTCAAATTATTCGATTATGAGAATTGGGTGATGTTGATGTTGATCAAAACTGAATTGAGCAATTGATGAATTTGGGTCGTGATTGAAATTGAGGACTTTTGTGGGAGATGTTGTGAGGAGGGAGCGCTAGGTGTTGGATTATTTACAGAATTGCGAACTGAGTCCAAAAGTATCACAGTCATAGGCTGATTCTACTGAATTACTGAAACTGAAAATGGTTATAGGCTGATTCTGCTGAGTTACTAAACCGGAACATAGTTATAGACTGATTCTACTGATTCCAGAAACTAAAAATAGTTATAGGCTAATTCTGCTGAATTACAAAAACTGAAAATAGTTATATTAATTCTGGTCATTAAATCTTGAATGCATGAAGCTATTTCGTGTTAATTGTCTGGAACCAAAATAACGTAGAAAGGTTCTTCCTAACTAGCCCAAAGTGCTTTAGGTAACCCCCATTCACTGTCAATCCATTTGCTGCTTTAATTGCTGAAATTACTTGTAGCGTGAATGATTTTTAAACTGCAGTACGATTCAGCTGAATGGTTCTGCTGAATGGTTCGACGGATTAAATAATTGAAATGTGAACTTGAATGGAGTAAGGTGATACTCTAAGAACATGAGCTTGTTTTGAACGTCCTCTTTTACATACAAAGGATTGAAACGAATTTAGAAATGACTAAAATATTTAGTTGCTAAACAAAGTTACGATTTATATATATTAGTAAGTTATGTAAAGAGTAAGATCTTGAGCTACTAAACTCAAAATGAACTTAAGTGATTTTCTCTTTTTGAAGGTAAAGAACTATAAATCGATAATACGGTTATGGAAATTATTTTGGCCTAACTAGCATAATTATGGTCTTGCGAGCAAATTATTGAAACAAAAAGGCTTGTGACTTACTTAAAGGTAAGAAAAGATTTTATTGCTTGTGACAAGGGTTTAAATAGCCAAAACAATTTGATTTAATTAAAAGTGGCTAAAATAAGCGCCTATTAAGTGGCCATGGTTAGAGAACATACCCAGTTTGCAGGAACCCTAATGTATAGAAAGTAGACTCAGAAGTAGGAACCCTAGAAGACCCTAATGCAGGTAAGCCACAATGTTATGTTATGCCCGGGGATAATGCGAATTGTGAGTGTAGATCTCACATAGGGGGAGTGTTGATAT
This sequence comes from Carnegiea gigantea, assembly GCA_029747015.1. NCBI lineage: Eukaryota > Viridiplantae > Streptophyta > Magnoliopsida > Caryophyllales > Cactaceae > Carnegiea > Carnegiea gigantea. The sequence goes on along the minus strand of JAKOGI010000368.1, from coordinate 528,604 downwards.
CTCTTAATTAGCATGTTATGTAATCTTACGTCAGAAGAAATGATCTTATTTTCCCGTTATGTAAGCAAATTATTTGGGTTCTTACTTTTATTCTTTCGGGAATTTAGAAAAGAGCATAAATCCTTAAATGGGCAAATTTGAATGAAATCACTCGTTTTAAGGCCGAACGGTTTAATTGTGCTTTAGAAGCATCAATGAGGATTTCTTTTCCTTCTTTAACCTTTGTTAAGTCACCTTACTTTGCTATAATTTCGAACGACATTCCTTAGTGGGGCGTAGGTGCTAAAGTGTGGCCATTAGTCTCAGTGAATTCATTTATATTGGAGGATGAAGTTTTCTTTTGAAGCCTTACTTGTCTAATAAGATAATCTATACTATTATATAATAGCAATGTTGTGATGATGTGGATCTTTCCTAAATTCTCATAGATTAGAGTTTTTAGATCGTTGGATGCAATCTCTCTCTTGATCTCAACCGTTGAGTCAATTTTGATTATATTTAAATAAATTTCAAAACTTCCTAAATTATAATTGCTTTGCTATGTAGTTTTTTTGGGTATGTTTTCAATAACAAGAAATAAAATTGCAGGATTTTGTTGGAAAAGGCAACTTTATTCATTTTTTGTTAGTTTTCTAGATTTTATGCTATTCATAAAATAGACCTTCCAAAGATTTTTTTTGCTTTTTAAAGAATGTTAATAGTTTTATGTTTCTTTGTGACAAAGAATATTAATACTTTTCTAAATTCGTACAAAGCATGGGTAACAACTTGCCTAATTTGATAGGGTCTAGACCTTCCAAACATTGCACAGTCTGGACCCTCTAGCATTTGCACAGTGGGTCACTGGTTTTAGGAGTTTTTTTTTTTTGCTTCTTAAAGTGTATTGATTCATTTTGCTTTTAAAATAATATTAATGGTTTTAGGCTATTTTGATTATTATGGGTTATTGGGCTAGAAAAAAAATTATAAAACTTTTACTATAGAATCTACATGTTATTTGAAAATATTTTATAAATTTTTACGTATTTTGGATGTTTAATATGTGAGTTATGAACTTTTTATTGGAATTGCCCTATTTTAGTGCATGATTTCATCTACTGTTTCAATTACCAGGAGTTATTTGCTTGGAGAAAAATTGTGAAAATTTTACTGTATATTATCTATGATACTTGGATATTTTTTAAAATTTTCATGAATTTCTAATTTGTATTCTTGTGATTTATGCATTTTTGATTGAAATCTCCCTGTTTTAATATATATCTTCGATTACTGTTTCAATTTTTATGGATGATTAGCAACACAAGATCGTGTAAATAAAAATGGATGAATGTATAAAATGTTGTGATTTCATTATCCAATATAACTATAATTACATCATGTCTTTCATGTTTAATATTTAAATATGAAATTTTGACACAGTAAATTTAATATATTTATAAAATCAAACCCCTTTCCATCTCCACCTAAAAAAGGAAATCGAACATAAAAGTACAAAAGAAAGCCAAAAAAAATAAAATCAAAAGAAAATAAAAATCAATCCATTTAATTCACTTATTAGTATTGAATATGGATGCAATCAACTTAGCAATACAACATTGCATAAAAAAAAAGTGGATAAATTTATAAAGCGTTGTGATTTCGCTATCTAATATAACTATAATTAGATTATGTCTTTCATGTTTAATATTTAAGTGTTGAATTTTGAAAGTACATTAGATACAATGATTTGTCAAACATAATATATTTAAGGAACAAAAGAGTTATTATACAATGAAATATTATTACAACACAAAACTCTTTTACTTTGCCAAATGGGTTTTTATTGTTAAAGATTCTTGATTATACATTTTGAGTTGTGTAGTTAACTTAGTTAATAATTTATTTTCAATAAGTTTATTATTTGAATATTATTGTTTCTCATCCAAAATGTTCATTGCAAAACAAACATATTTCGTTTCATTATATTAAGAAATACTTTGTTTACTGATGGTATTAAATTTTAGTTGTAAGTATGACTAATATATCATAATTGTCACAAATTATACGATACAACTCTTCAATAATTTAACAGCTCCTTACATCTATCCTTATAGCTCCTTAAATCTTCTTACACCTCCTTACATCTTCTTATAGCTCCTTACATTTTCTTACAACTTACAGCTATATCTTATCACGAAATAGAACAGACACTGATAGATATATATATATATGTGTGTGTGTGTAAACACACACACACACACACACACACACACACACACACACACACATATACACGTACGTACATTTGTATGTATGTATATGTGTATATATATATGTGTGTGTGTGTGCGCAAGCGCGCGCGTGTGTACATGTGTGTGTGTGTGTGTGTATTCAAACTGTTTATTGTAGCATGCGCCGTGCAAAGCACGGGTCCAGACTAGTAATAGTATAACTGTGATGTACTTAGTACTTATCGGTATTGCTTGCAATTGTTTTGCTTTATGGAGTTGATAAACACTCACTGAGCGTGTAGTAGCTCATCCACTCTCTATTCCCCTTTTCTCCGGGTTTCTGATATGACAGGTAGAGGGTGGCTCATGTAAACTAAATTGGAAGCTCCTTTCGCTATGGAAGAAGAAAGTAAGTGCTTATACCTGCAGAATCGTGAGTAGAACAGTGTAATGTAATGTATTCATAGGCCATTATGCATGTGGAAGTTAATTTGTAAAGTTCATATAATCCATATTGGCTAGAAGTTGCTCTGAATGGCTATGTGAGTCAACCATCTGATTAATTATTTGTCTTTTTAGCGAAAGTTATTTTTAGGATGTAAACCATAATACTCCAGATGTGTGATCTGTTGAGCTGTATCTCTTAATTTTTTCTTTATTATTATACCTTATACTTGGTTTACTCTTGGCGTGTGGCCCGTAGAGTTGTGGTCTTTGGCATGTAGTTATTGACCTTTCAAAAATGTATTTTGTACTTTTATTTATTGCAGGAATCTAATGTAAGGCTTTAAGCGTGGGATATGATCAATTTTTAGGCGAAACTCTATCTGTTTTGTTCCAGAATTTAAGAAATCATTAACACCATTAGCCTGTGGGTAGGGTTATTACAAAGCATCTCTAAGAATAGGCTTAGCTCAAGGGTCTACTATCATTTTACTTAAAGATATATACTTAATGGCAACTTTTTTCCTTTTGATGGTGTCTCGAATAAAGTGATAATACCTCTTTATGTGTTTTGTTTTCCTGTGAAATTTTAGATCTCTAGCAAATTGAATGGCCATAGTATTATCGCATATCATTTTTATAGGATCATCAACTCTAGAAATGAGGTTAAGATCCTAGAGAAAACTCCTCACCCATATTGGCTCCTAAGCGGCACGGCAACAAACAACATATTTTGCTTTCATAGTTGAAAGTGCTATGTTGTCTTGTTTCTTACTACGCCAAGATATTGTTCCCTCACCTAGGATGAATAAATATCCTGAGGTTGGCCTAGACTCATCTAGATGACCACCCCAATCAACATCTGAGTATCCCCTCAACTTATGGTCCCCATTCTGATAACAAAGTATTAAGTCAGTAATACCACGTAGGTAACCAAAGGTTCTCATGACAACTTACCCATAAGCAGGTCCTGGGTTACTTTGGTAACGACCTACTAAACCAACTGCAAAGAAATGTTTGGCTATTTATACAACATGGCATACATTAAGCTTCCTGCTATACTTGCATAGGGGACATTGCTCATTCTCTCATTTTCACTGTCTGTTTTAGGGCATTGACCAAGACTTAAAGTTATACCCTTTTCAACTGGAGCGTCCATAATCTTAGAATAATGCATCTAACAATGTTCCAAGATTTTATTAACGTATGCTTCTCGACTTAGACCAAAAATTTTTTTTGGAATGGTTTGCATTATTTCCATGCTTACGACATACCTAACCTCACGTATGTCCTTCATCTCAAAGATGAAGGATAACCGTTGCTTAGTAATTTTGATAATCTCCATGTTGTTTCTAGCTAATAGTATGTCGTCAACATACAAAATAAGGAACATCATCTCCTCTGCAGTTTTCTAGATAAACACACAGTAGTCTTCTGAATAGATTAGAATCTGAAATACCGCACTCTAGAAGACTACTTGAGACCATAAATAGACCTTTTAAGATGACAAACTTTGTCCGCTTGATCTTTTAATATAAAGCTAATAGGTTGATCCATGTAGATGTCTTCTTCAAGACTTCTATTGAGGAAAATAGTCTTTACGTTCATTTGAAACAACTCTAAGTCCAAATGGGTAAGAAGTAGGCTAATTGACGTAATTCTCATCACATGAGAAAAAGTCTCTTTGTAGTCTACCCCATGGGTGAACAAAAAAGTCAAGTTCCTGATTCCGGACCCAGAATCAGTTTGCACGTGGGTACCGACCCAGACCCAGCTAGACCAGTTCCAAAATTTAGGACCTGGTTATCCGGGTCTTAAAAAATTGGACCCGGTTATCTGGGTGCTTAAAATATTGGAACCAGACCTGGTACCCGGTCAAAATTTAAAGAATTTTGATGAAGAAAATATAAAAAGTAAACCCTTATTCTCCGAGTGATGTATCTTTTATATCAATACCCAACTTCGAACTACCGCAATGTAACCCTTTCCCTTTTTGCTTTTAATTTATTCTCAACTTATTCTTTATGTATCTTGATAACCATGAATTTCTTCCTTCAAGCTTTAACTCTTCTCCTCATGAACACTGTTGCTTAGTAGATGTTTGTTTTTATATTAATTTGATAGTTTCCCACTCTTCTCTCTCTATTTCAACTGAATTAAAATAATTTTTAGGTCTCTTGTTCATTTTATAATCTTGATTTGTGGATTCTTGACTAATATTGTCTCTAATTCTCTAACGTTATTATAAAGTATGTGAATCTTCTTTACTGCTCATTTCGTATTTAATTTAGCCTTATAATTTGGGTTTTTTAGAAATTTGGCTTCAGATGTAAATTCTCAACTTCTTTCAATCCCTTACTCTCCCTATTTTATTAGAGGGAAAATGAAAAAAAAAAAGAAATACTATCTAGGAACTGGGTACCTGAAACCAGACCTGGCCCCGATCGAATCTAAATTCTGGGACCCAGTTCCAACCGGGTCTGGGTTCGATTCCAGCTCCTAAAATTCTAACCAGGTTCTCGATCGTGCTCACCTCTAGTCTACCCCCGCAATTTAGGTAAACTCCTTTGCCTCTATACAGGCCTTAAACATGTTAATTGATCCATCAACCTGATATTTAATCTTGAAAACTCACTTGTCTCCAATCAATTTACATCGGGGAGGAGGATCAACTAATTGCCAAACCTTATTTCTTACCATAGAGTCCATTTCGTCTATTATGACATCCATCCACTCTTTATGGTTTGATGAATCAATGGCCTCTTGAATAGAGGTAGGTTCATCTATTTACAAAGGAGTGTACATGAATATTTTCTCTTTCATTTGAGAATATAGTCGAGCAATTCCTCCATGGTCACTTCTCGAGAGCCTTGGACCTTCGTTTGTTTGACTCATAGAGGAATTCCTTCCCCTATCTCTAAGAAGAATATAATCCTCAGTAGGTAAAGAATCGCTCCCAATATTCCTCTGAGATGTGGGATCCTTAATAAGTGAAGTAACCTCATTTTCAAGAATTAGAGACCGAGGATGAGCCTAATTCTCATGCTGATTCTCTTGTGCAACCAAATTCTCATCATCTCTTCTAGACACTAGAAGAGTACTGTCCTCGGTAACATAGTGAGTGTGTAAATTCTCCCCCTCACCGAGAGACAGTGGATCATCTTGCTATGGCTCGTCCAACTTGAAGTCCTTTTTTATTTTAGCAACACTTGGAAACTCATCCTTAAGGAACTCAATGTTGTGGGCATCTATTTCCATCATACCACCATTGGAATGTTCGCCAAACGTAACATATCATGTTCAGGACACCTTATGAATACCGTTTTGATGGCCCTTGGACCTAGTTTCCCATGTTTATGGTTTGGGTTATGTATGTGACCAGCTGAACCCCATGGGCGTCTATGATCTAAAGAGGGCTTTTTACTATGCCATAACTCATAGCCACTCTTACTTAGCACGCAGTTAAGTACATAAGCTACTGTGAGCAATGTATCCTTCCAAAAACTAATTGGAAAGTTGATGTGTGCCATCATTGACCTGACCATGTTAAGTGATGATTGGCTCCTGCGCTCTATCACACTATTTTGTTGTGGAGTACTAAGAATCGTAAGTGGTCTAAGCATACCCTTGTCCAAAAACCCTTTAAACATATGTCAGAGTTATTCACGACCACGATCAGTTCGAAAAATCTTAACTCTCTATTCTAACTAGGTCTCTACCTTGGCTACAAAAAATTTAATCACATCTAGCGGCTCATAACGATAAGATAATAGGTATGCATACTCATATTTTGATTAGTCATTGAATAAATTACATAAAGGTATTTTCGGTTTAGTGTAAACTATTTTAAGGGTCCTCCGTTTTTAAAACTAATTATAAGGTAACTTGACTTATGAGGTAACTAGTAGAAAGAAACCTCAAAATTTTATGGGAACTTTTTTCAAGACCAAACTACTATGTTAGTTTATAAAAATTGCCCATAATTTTCCATATTTGGATATTTTACCCAAATCATTGAAAACTTTAATTTTCCATATTTGGATATTTTACCCAAATCATTAAAAACTTACTTTCGAAAAATTTTACTTTGTGCATGTATAATTTCTCTTATAAGCAATATTTGGGACCCTGTTTCAATTATTATCAGCGCCACGTGACCAAAAATAATTAAGATAATTAGACTAATTAATGATTAATTAGGTTGATTAAGTGTGTTTAATGCTTGAATTAATCTTATGTAATGCTTAGATCATCACCTACTTGCCCTGCTCCTAATTATTCACATATTGTTCATTCACCCAAAAGAATCACTTCAGGAGCACCTCAATTAAACTACATCACTGATATAATTTTAGAATTAAAAGCTGAACTGGCTAAAATTACAACCAAAATTAAGATTTCATCTTTCTTTAGTTAACGAGATTAGACATAGTGAAAAATCTACTTTAAGTATTAGTACTCAATTTTAGCGTAAATATCATTTCCAAAATCCAAAAAAATAAAAATTCATTTCCTTTGCATGATATAAAAATCCAAAAAGAAGTAGGGAAAAATCAACTGAAAAATCATCTGAAAAGGCTGAGAAAGAAGAAGAGGATATATATATATATATATATATATATATATATCTATATATATATATATATATTATTATATATATATATATATATATATAGTATAAGCAGTTTAATCTTGAAGAATTATATAATATGTTTGATAAAGAATAAGACCCAAAAGAATTAAACGATATCATGGGCACAATAGTTGATAAACAATATGTAATATCGGGTGGAAATGGAGAGACAAATAATGTCCAATTAGAAGGCGAAATATATCAACAGATGAGCCTAATTAAACTAGAGAATCTTAATGTTATATCCTTAGAAGAAATTAGAAGAAAACTGAATGAAATATGGTAAAATAGTATTTGACGATGAGATTAACGAGATTAGAGAAAAGCTTGACGCATGTGAAATTGAGTCCAATCTAGTTAATAACTTAGTTCTTAAAACTGAGGAATTTGGGGAACCTTCTAAAAGAAATACCCGTTTTATGAGGCCTAGGTACGTTCCACCAAGGCGTATGATGAATTTTTCCTTTGGGTTTACCCCAACGAAAGCTAGGACCTTTGAAGAAATTGGTCCTACCCCGATTAGCCAAATAAGATAGATCTTAAATATTGATGGAGCTCGTAAAAGAGAAAAAATAGTTAAGCGTTGGAAAAGAGGCATAAATTGTTTCCTAAATCTAAATCCTACATGGATCGCTATAAATTTCCTAAACTATATAGAATATAGGTTTTCTAGCACGGTAGCTTACTGGCATGATTCACTAAATAAGGGGTGGTACAAATGCATTAAGAATGATGAAAACACCAGCTGCAATGTTCAAAAATTTATGTAAAAAATCAAAACTAAATTTATGAGAACTAAACTTGATTCGGAACAAAAAGCTAGAGAATGTTGAAGAAAGATAAATGACATAGAGTTGTGTGATATGAGATATCTAAAAAATTATATTGCTGAAATTAGTCAGTATTATTATAAATTTGGCATAACTGAACTAATCTTGATATGTTCTATGACAAATTGCCATATTTGATAAATTTCAGAATTAATGAAAAGTAAATTGCATTGCTTAAAAATGTAGATGTCATTGATACCCTTGGTTCAAGAATCTCTTATTTAAAAAAAATGGCTCAATGATCAATGCCTCGATCTCCAAAAGCAAAAGAAAATGAAGAAATAGTTTTTAGCCTATTTGGATTCTCCTTACCAATGGGCAAAGGAACCTAAAAGGAGAAGAAAGAGAAAAGTTCATAAGAAAAATAGCTTTAACAAGCAATGGAGAGAGAAATATAAAAGAAAATACTATAACAAACTAAGCCCTAAAAATAAAGATTTTTTAGGGAAGCTGCTTATTCTCCTGCTAAGAAAAATAACTGCGAGTGTTAGGCATGTAGAGAAGTAGGTCATTATACAAACGGATGCAAAAATAGAAAGAGCAACAAGCTCACTAAAACCTTGGTTAGTGTATATTATTTTGAGCTTAGCGAAGAAGAAGCCCTAGAGCTAACCCTAAAAAACAAGAAGGGAATTGTTAAGATTATGCTAGAAAACAAATTGAGGAAAGTAATTATGAAAAGACTAGTCATATGGTGGAAAGTAGTTCCATTAGTCTTGGTGACCTTCAAGGAGAAGAATTTGTTGTGGATAAGGAGAACAAAAAAGTCAAAGGAGATTAGGTCCTTCCCATAATTCAAAAAGATATGTTCTATAAAAAATCCATCTTTCAGTTAAAGAGTAACTACATATGTGAAATGATGGAAGGAGATCTAGAAATAAAAGACTATGAGTATGATGTGGGAGAAGTTAATCTCATCAATCGGGAAAATGTCCTCAAGCATAACAAAGATAGAAAGCATAGATATATCCATGTTGGAAGTGTCCAAGTTCAAATTACGCCATTACAGTATTATGGCAAAGATATTGATCTTTATACTCTAATATGTGATATCAGGCATACCAAGTTTAATAATCAAATTAACATAAGAATTAAGACTAATTTATGTAATAGATCAGTAGTGATATAAAGCTCAAGGGATTAAGCTTACAATCAATGGAAGGCAAAGGAGAACAATGAACACTTACGGTTCCCTTTAGAACCCGTGACTGAAATGGTTGAATTGGATATAGCTAATCTTGAGTTTTGGATACAGAAACATCACCAAAACCAAGGTTAGGGCCCCTAAACTTGAGTAAGATATAGATTATCACCACTTAATCAAGATTAGGACTATACTTGATCACCACCTTAACCGGCCTAGTTAAGGATAAGCAAGTGTAGTGTTTGTTAAACGAAAGCAACAATGCTCTCAAAGGAGTTTATTCATTCCCAGCGTAATGTGGTAGCAAATGACCATGAGTTTCCTTTTGTTTACAAGCCTAGCAAGCATCCTAGCTAGCAAGCAAACTCCTAAATGTTTCCTTCCTAGGGAGGAAATGTTTTAAATTAGGCTAATCCTCACGGTTAGAGCTAACCCATGCACAAGTATTGTTTAACCTAATCCAATTACATTCATAACTTTAAGGAAAGCGAAACAAATGATGTTTACAACTTAATTAACATGTACTTAAGCTTAAACAATCAGGTTTCTAGCAAAAATCAAGAGAGGCAGCTGTAAACTGGTTATTCCTTTTTGGCTGACCAATAGGCTTCAAGAGACATGTTTCCTTGCAGCTTGCTTCTCATTGGTTGCTCTTCTCAATGTGAACCCCTTTTGCAGCTAATGATTGTTGATCTAGAAGCCTTGGGATGTGTGCCACTCTTGGTAGATAGGAGGAAACCCTTGTAGGAAGGCAAAAGTGGCCGGTGACATCAAACCGGGTTCACAGGCAGCTTTGGACTTGGTTTTCAAACTTGAAGTAAGCTTAACAAAAGTGATCAAGATTTTTTTTTCAGGCCATGGGGGAAAATCTTAGGGTGTATACAAACCCCCTGCAAAGAAATCAAGGTTACATCATGTTTAAATAGAGTAATTCCACTAAAACATTTAATCGTACAGTTTTGAATCAAAATTGGCCGATTAAACAAAAGGCCTTGATCTCACATCTTCTTGTGTGTATGATTGGAAATGAATGCTTGGACCTGAAAGTAGACATCATAAGGATTCCAAAAATGCAAAAATTCCAGACTTAAGCCACAATGTAGCTTAAGTAATGAGATAAACAAAACTGGGTATTTTCTGGCCATTCAACCCGGTTGTTTGATTTTGGCTCCCTTCAACAAGCTGAGCTAATGCCTGGGCTTTGGAGTTTACAAAGGACCTTAATGAACTTGTTAAACCTTCTTCCTTGTCTTTGGTGGTAGGGACTCCATCATCCTCCCCTTGTTGAGAAGATTTGATCATCAAATCAACAAGGTAATCATCGTCTTGGTAAGCTCTCAAATCAACTACATTAAATGTGGCTGAAACTCCATTGTCACCAGTGAATGAACCTTATAAGCATTATCATTTATATGTTTGAGTACTCAAATGGACCATCAGCCCTTGGCATGAGTTTATTCTTTCTCTTGGATGGAAATATTTCATTCCTTAGGTGAATCCACACGTGGCCTCCAGGTTGAAATACAATCTTTCTCCTATGCTTGTTGGCTTGGGCTTCACAAGATGCATTTATCTTTTCAATTATGGCCTTCACTAACTCATGGAGCTTCTGAATTTCTTCTACTCTTACTGCTGCATCAGCATTTGGTTTTTGGTCTAGAGGCCGAGGAGTAAGATCAATGGGACTTAATGGATCAATCCCATACACCACCTTGAATGGAGAGAGACCAGTAGCCTTGTTGGGAGCTTTGTTGTATGCAAACTCAGCATGTGGTAAGAGTAAATCTCAAGCTTTGGCATTATGTTTAATCAAAACTCTTAGGAGAGTGCCTAAGGTTCGATTAGTTACCTCAGTTTGGCCATCTGTTTGGGGATGACAAGTGGTACTATAGATCAATTTACTATCAAGCTTCTTCCATAGAGTAATCCAAAAATGACTTAAGAATTTTACATCCCTATCAGAAACAATAAAATTAGGGATACCATGCAATCTAGTTTCCTCCTTGAAGTATAACTCCATAATGTGTGTAGCATCATTGGTTTTGTTGCAAAGTATGAAATGTGTCATCTTTGAAAATCTATCTACCACCACAAATATGGAATCCTTACCCCTTTGGGTTCTAGGTAAACCCAAAATGAAATCCATACTCACATCCACCCAAGCTAGAGTAGGTACGCGCAGTGGACTGTATAAGCCGTAGGGTAAGGTATGACTTTTGGCAGCTTGGCATGTTCCACACCTTTTAGGATGTCTTAAACATCCTTCTCCATCCCTGGCCAATAATAGTGTTCCCTTAACATGGTTAAGGTCTTTGACTCACCAAAATGTCCGGCAAGGAACCACTATGAACCTCCCTAATTAGAAGCTCACAGGTGCTACACTTAGGAATACACAACTATACTCCTTTAAATAAGTAGCCCTCTTGGACTAAGAAATCCCCCTTGGGGTGCTTTAAGCACACATAATACAAGTCCCCAAGGTCTTCATCTTCAGCATACAAACTTTTAAGATGCTTAAAACCAAGAAAAAGAGCATCCAATTGAAACAAAAAGAGATGCCTCCTTAATAATGCATCTATACCACGGTTTAATCTTCCAGACTTATGCTTAATGGTGAAGTGGAATGATTAAAGGAACTCAACCCGTTTAGCATGGTGTGAGTTAAGCTTGTGTTGGCCTTGAATGTACTTCAAAGCTTCATGATCAGAATGTAATATGAACTCACTAGCCACCAAATAATGGCTCCAATGCTCTAAACACCGAACTATTGCATAGAATTCCTTATCGTAAGTGGAGGATTTTCTTCTTGATTCACATAATGCTTCACTAAAGAAGGCTAATGGTTTACCTTCTTGAGTAAGGACACCACAAATTTCCACTCCGGATGCATCACACTCAACTTCAAAAACTTTCTCAAAGCATGGCAAAGCTAGAACCGGTGCTTGAGTTAGTTTCTTCTTCACTTCTTCAAAGGCAGATTGTGCTTTGGGGTTCTATTCAAATGATGTACCCTTAAGCACTTCAGTCATGGGGGCTATTGTAGTGCTGAAGTTTCGAGTAAACCTCCTGTAAAAGGAAACTAAGCCATGAAAACTTCAAACATCATATATGCTTTGTGGTTGTGGCCAAGACCGAAGAGCTTCTATCTTCCCTTCATCGGCCTTTAGGCCATCTTCAGAAACAATATAACCTAAGAATGTAACTTCTCGGGTAAAGAAAGTACATTTCTTAAGATTACCATATAACTTCTCACATTCCAGGACATGCATAATCTGATTAAGATGATCTTGATGTGCTTGCTCATCCTTAGAATAAATCAGAATGTCATCAAGGTAGACTACCACAAACTTGCCAATATAAGGCTTGGATACTTGATTCATTAGCCTCATGAATGTACTAGGAGCATTAGAAAGACCAAATGGCATAACAAGCCAGTCATATAAACCACCCTTAGTCTTGAATGCTGTTTTCCATTCATCTCCTTAACGGATTCTGATTTGGTAAGATCCACTTCTAAGATCAATCTTTGAAAATACTTTTGACCCATGTAACTCATCCAGCATATCTTCAAGTCTAGGTATGGGATACCTATACTTGATTGTGATTTTGTTTATGCCTCTGCTATCCACACACATTCGTTGGCTGCCATTCTTCTTTGGAACCAACAAGGCAGGAACAGTACAAGGGCTTAAAGACTCACATACAAGGCCTTTTAACATCAGCTCTTCAACTTGCCTTTGAATCTCCATGGTTTCGTTTGGGTTCATCCTATATGCTTATTTATTTGGAAGGATTGAACCAGGAATGAGATCAATGTGATGTTGGATATCTCTCTTAGGAAGTAAACCCATGGGTATCTCCTCTGGGAACAAATGACAGAAATTTTGGATGAGTGATTTGGCAAAGGGGTAAGTAGGCATGGGTGATTTTGGTCCATCATGGATGTTTAGTATCCACTCTTTAAAAGCCTTAAATTCATGATTTGAAGCCTTTAAAAGAGTTTCACTAAAGGAAAGCAAACAACCAGAATGTTCAAGCTTTTTTATGGGTTTGTTTTTGTGGAATTCAGATGCTGCTAATGGCTTTAAGGTAATCTTCTTACCTCCCTTAGAAAAGGAGTATGTATTCTAGAAACCATCATACATTACCTTTCTATCATACATCCACGGTCTGCCTAGCAAAACATGGCATGCATCCATGGGTATGACATCATACCAAAGCTCATCTTGATAACTCTTACCAATGGACAAGGAGATGAGACACTGTGAGTTAACTTGGAGTCCCTTGCTTTGGTTCAGCCATTGTATGTTGTAAGGATGGGGACAGACCATAGCTTGCAAGCTTAGTTTCCCAATCATGCTAAGAGAAACCACGTTAGCATAGCTTCCACCATTAATTATCAAAGAAGAAACCTTGTCTTGAACCGTGCACCTTGTATGGAAAATGTTTTCCCTTTGTTCGTCTTTAGCACCCTTCTACCCATTCAAGACTCTTCTTAAAACTAACATTTCACCCTCATCAGCTTCTTCTTCAACCTCCTCTAGGCTTTCCTCAAGGTTTTCTTTACTTTCACCTTCAATTTCCTCTTCTTTCTCTTGCTCATCCACAGCTCTCCATTCAACCAAGGTAATAACCTTTCGGTTAGGGCAGTCCAAGGCTATATGGCCTAACCCTTGGTGCTTGAAATACCTTCTAGTGCTCATAGGATTGGGTAGGTCAGATTGGAGGTGTTTGGGCCTTTTGTGGAGTTGGGGTTCTTTATGGATTAAAAGGAAAAGGATTTGTAGGCTTAGGAGGTGGGTTAGAACTTCCCTTGTTAAATGGTGTGTTCCGATTCAAGGGCTTAGAAATCTGCAGTTTAAAGGACTATCTAGTTTCTTTTGTTGTTCAACTTTATCAGCTAAGACACAAACCTCATCAAAAGTAGTATAAGCTTGTAATTCAATAACATTAGAATACCTAGGATCAAGTCCTCCCGAGTATCTAACTATTGTTTGTTCTTCTGGCTCTTGTAAGTCACATTTGATTACAAGCTTTTCAAACTCGCTTGTATACTCTTCAACACATAGATTGCCTTGATTCAGATTATGAAGTTGAGAATAGCAATCTTATACATACGTGGGTGGAAGAAACCTAGCCTTTAGCTTAGATTTCATCTTATCCCAAGTTCTGATTTTGGATTTTCATTCCCTAGCTCTTTTTGTACATAAGTTAGTCCACCATAGAAAAGCATACTTACGTAGTCTCAAGGCCACCAGCTTCACTTTCTTGTCTTCAGGAACATCCTTGTATTCAAATACTTTCTCCACCGTGTATAGCCAGTCTAAGAACTCCTCTAGATCAAGCTTGCCTTCATACTCAGGAATCTCAACTCTAAAATCATTAGAGTTTGCTTGCATCTGTGGGTCTTGCCTAACAATTCTCATTGGTTCATCCTCACTAGATGAATCAAGAGTATGGCTAAACACTTGCTCTTGTCTTCTGGTTCTGATTGGACAGGTTCTTCACACAATCTTTTGCTTTTACTTTGGACAGGCACCTAGCTGCTTGCATAGGTACTCACTCTAAGCCTTCAACTCTTGGTTAGAACTCTTCAATTCTTGATTAGAAGAAGTAATATCATGATTGCTCTTCAAAACAGCATTAAGTTTCTCCTTTAAAGTCAAACTAGTACTCATGGTGTAACCGGTTCAAGTGTAGGCAGAATTAAACTTGTGTTTGTGAAATGGATGTGAAAAAGATTCTAGAAGTGTGGGGAACATACCAGGCCTAGGAGAAGCGAAACTCTGATACCAAATATGATGTAAAGCTCAAGAGATTAAGCTTACAATCAATGGAAGGCAAAGGGGAACAATGAGCACTCACGGTTTCCTTTAGAACCTGTGACTGAAATGGTTGAATTGGATAGAGCTAATCTTGAGTTTTGGATACAGAAACACCACCAAAACCAAGGTTAAGGCCCCTAAACTTGAGTAAGATATACAAAATCACCAATTAATCAAGATTAGGACTATACTTGATCACCACCTTAACCGGCCTAGTTAAGGATAAGCAAGTGTAGTATTTGTTAAATGAAAGCAACAATGCTCTCAAAGGAGTTTATTCATTCCCAGTGTAATGTGGTAGCAAATGGCCATGAGTTTCCTTTTGTTTACAAGCCTAACAAGCATCCTAGCTAGCAAGCAAACTCCTAAAGGTTTCCTTCCTATGGAGGATATGTTTTAAATTAGGCTAATCCTCATGATTAGAGCTAACCCGTGCACAAGTATTGTTTAACCTAATCTAATTACATTCATAATGATGTTTACAACTTAATTAACATGTACTTAAGCTTAAACAATCAGGTTTCTAGCAAAAATCAAGAGAGGCAGCCGTAAAGTGGTTATTCCTTTTCGACTGACCAATGGGCTTCAAGAGACATGTTTCCTTGTAGCTTGCTTCTCATTGGTTGCTCTTCTCAAAGCGAACCCCTTTTGCAGTTGATGATTGTTAATCTAGAAGCCTTGGGATGTGTGCCACTCTAGCTAGATAGGAGGAAACCCTTGTAGGAAAGCAAAAGTGGCTGGTGACATAAACTGGATTCATGGGTAGTTTGGACCCGGTTTTCAAACCTGAAGTAAGCTTAACAAAAGTGATCACGATTTTGTTTTCAAGCCAGGGGGGAACCTTAGGGTGTATACAAACCCCCTACAAATAAATCAAGGTCAAGTTATGTTTAAGTAGAGTAATTCCACTAAAATATTTAACCATGCAGTTTTGAACCAAAACTGACCGGTTAGACAAAAGGCCTTGATCTCCCATCTTGTTGTGTGTATCATTGGAAATGAATGCTTGGACTGAAAGTAGACATCATAAAGATTCCAAAAATGAAAAAATTCCAGACTTAAGCCACAATGTAGCTTAAGTAATGAGATGAACAAAACCGGGTATTTTCTGGCCATTCAACCCGATCGTTTGATTTTAGCTCCCTTCAATAATCTGAGCCAATGCCTGGGGTTTGGAGTTTGCAAAGGACCTTGATGGACTTGTTGGACCTTCTTCCTTGTCTTTGGTGGTGGGGACTCCATCAAGTAGGATTCAATTATCGACCTAGATATTATGTGAGTCTAAAAGATGAGTTTGCTAAAAACTTCCTATCTCTTAAGATAAAATAACAGTTTGGATGGATATGAAAAGCGGAGGTTATCAACTAAGGATATTTTAAAAAATAATATACAAATTAGATAATACTATAGATCCAAAGATGAATGTAAGAATAATAGAGGCAGAAAAATTTGATAGTCCTACTCCAATGCAGAAAATTCAAATGATAAAGTCTAACCCACTGGAGATAAATATTGATAGGTCATGAATATCTAGCTTTATCAATTCTACAAAAATCAATAAGAAAAATGTGATAAAAATTAATAAGAATGGAAAATTACCATTAAATACTGATTATTAAGAAGCATGAGTGCAATATCAAAATCAGGAATATTCATCAACTAAAGAAGAGCTTAAAAAAGATGACACAATTAGTATGACAATTGAAATGAGTAAAATGAGTCTTGAGCCCGTAAGACATAGTGTAGGCCGAAGTATGAGTCTAGATAGAAAAGTCATTGGGTACAAAACAAGAACTACTAGTGATCCAATTCATCAAGATGAATTAGTTAAAAATATGACTGTGGAGATAAGCTATAAAGTCATCAAGATGAATTAGAGGGACATAACAAATATGAATTGTATGCCTACATAGATAGTGGTTATTTCGTATGCTATGGAAAAAGATCTTTGTTTCCAGAGTATGTGTGGAAAAAAAAAATCAAGAATCCTTTACAAATAAGGATAGCTGATAATAACATTATGAGTCACAAAGAAGCTATAGAAGGGTTATCCATAGAATTAGTCGGAGTATAATGCAACATACCAGTGCTTTGGGCTACTGATCAACCATTTAATGATATGATTATTCGAAATAATTTTTAGATGTTATATTCTCCGTGCACACAGACCATAAAGCACATAATATTTGTAATTAATGGCCATTCAATTCCCATTGAAAAATGAAGAAAGGCTTACACTTATCAGAAGATTGAGTTCACAAACAGCCAGCGTGGTCAGAAGGTAATGCCTGTAGAACGTGAGATAACACTAACAATCTCACTACTTGAGTTATCTATTAAAGAGCATATTGTTAAACAATAAGAACAATTATATGAAGAATTGTACTTTGGTGATCCTCTAAAATTTTTGGATGATGTAACGCCCCAAATTGCTAATTACTTGATTCATAGATAACCGCAACTGAATACTTAATGATGGAAGGCGCTACCACCGTCCTGATAAGGACAAGGCTTACTGAAACCATTCAATCTTGCAACTCATATTCACAATCACAACATCTATTGAACTAAAACACTCCAAGTTCAAAGTCCATAATAATTCAACTTCAACACAATCGACTTAATTGTACCATGTGCCAACTAGCACTCCATACTATACAAGTATATTGAAGATAGATCCAACTTGACCTTGAGGTTGATTCCAGCATTCATGCTATGCTGAATTTACTGTGAGCATCTGATGACTTCCAAAAGGGCTTGCTAAATGGACAAACATGTGATACTTTATCACCTAAAATGGAAAACATGAAAACAATTTGAAAATGTGAGCTAAAACTCATAACATGCATTCCTGTATTATAAAATGAGCATAGAAACACCATTGATGGGTACCCGCCTTTGCAATTCATTTAGTTCGCAATAGTAATGGAAATGTAAGTAACATAAAACTAATTTGCTTATTATTATCTCTAGGTGAACCCCTTGATATATATGACGATCCATTAAGAGGTGCACACCAGCGAGGTCGATCGGGAACCCTAGCCTGACATCATGACGTATCACTGATTGAAGGGCCGTCACCCTACCACTGACGGCGCCGCTAATTATGTGGTAAATTTCTATACTTACCAAAATGATGTTATAACTTGATAAAATGGTGCTGAATCTTAAAGATACAGGCAATGAACGTACCTTGAGTCTTTAAAATGGATTCGGACTTGAGAAATATGTTCCGACTTGATAAAACTTAGGCATAACAGGGAACGATAAATTAGGCCTCAACTCTAATTCACAAACGTAATTGTAGGTATGTGTAGTCAGTAAATGATGCTCATATAACTTATAACTTTGATAGAAATTCAGTAAGTAGGCATCCATAACTTGAATAAATCAATGTAAGATAGGTTATTGTTCAACTTGAAATTTTGACATTTTTATACCCTTCATTACATAATATTTGCTTGAAATAAATTATTAGCCTTCCTCTTTTAATATTATTTTATTTATTTTGTAGGAATTTGACCCATTTGAAGAATAAATAAATTGCTTGAAGAAAAAGAGAGCAAATTGAATCAAAATTGGATTGGGTTATAATAAGCAATTTATTGAAAAAAAAGAAGGAGAATCGGCCCAGCAGCAAGGTCCATTTTCCTTCCCTTTTTTCCCTCTCTCGACCCACTCTCCTTCTTTCTCCTCCCTGCCTTCCTCTTGGGCCAGGATGAAGGCGAAGCCCATCTCTTGCCCAGCCCGGTCTCCTCCTCCCTATTTTCTTTTTCTCTCTTTCTTTCTCTCTGGGCTAGGCCTTGGTACCTCCCTTCCCCCTCTTTTTCCCAGACCGTGGCCTATCTTCTCTTCTTTCTTTCCCTTTCCTTCTCCTCCTTCTTTTGCTTCTCCTCCTTTAGGCCTGCCGTACATATCCCAGCGCCCAGCTACTGTCTTCTTCTCCTCCTCACGGGCTGGGCTGTGTTCCCAACAACCTGCTCTTCTTCCCCTCCTTGAAACCCCTTTCTTCTTCTTCTTCCACAATCAATTTCATTCCCAGGAACAAAAAAAAAAAAAAACAGAGCATGGTTGCTCTTCCTCCTCCCATGTTTGTAGTCGTTTAATCCTCTTTCTCTCTCCTCCTTCATGTACAAATTAATAGCCTCATCATTGCAACGGTTATTATGGCTTCAATGGAGGACAATCAATAGGTTTCGGACGGCATTCTTCGGGGGCTTTAAGGACGATTGAGACAGAGCGACAAGGGGGAAAGAGGAGTAGCTTAGCGTGGGACTTTCAGTTGATAATTTATTTTCGTTTTTCAGTCTTCAATTTCGTTTTGTATTCAACTTCAGTAATAGATTGTAGTTCCTAAATTGTGTAATCAGATTTGAGTTAGCAAACTGAATTAAAGGAACAGATTATGGTTCATGCTTTTGCTTCACTTCTCACAAATTTAGTTGTCAAGTTGAAGTTTCAGTCCATGATTTGTGCGACTTGAATGTTGGGCTTGTTTACTTAATTGGAAATCAGAAATTTGATTCAAAATTTTTCATTTTGTGAGCTTCGTTCTGCTCTGTGGCTAACAGAGAAGCATGGAAAGGGTTTGTAAATTGCGGAGAGGTGTTAGTGAGTTGCGTTTATTTGGAGTTGTTACCCCTTTCTCATCTTGGTATTCCTGTATGGTAATCTAACTTAGTTTTTTTTTTCTTTTCTTTGATTTAGAAATTTTACCAAATTTTTGGTAATGAGATTGGAATGCCTCTTGTTTTAATTTAGATTAGAAAATTCTGGATAATCTAATGTCACAACCATCCCTGAGGATCGGCACCCATTAGCGTTACAACGATAAACCGTGCGCTTACGGAAATTCATAACAAGTCTTTGGCGCCGTTGCCAGGGATGATGTTATGAAATTTGGTTACATCGAGTCGTAGTCTATTAGAGTCATTAGAGTCGTTTTCGTTTTAGCTTTAGTTGAGTCATTATTTTTGTTTTAGTAAGTTTAGTTTTAATTTTGAATTTAGTTTATATTTTGATTTTGATTTTTGTTTTTGTTAAGATTAGTTTAATTTTAATTTTTGGATGCTTTCATTGTTGAAAAAACAGCACTAATTAGTTTGGTTTTTGTGCAACGAAAGAAGCAAAGTAGAACTGATTCGAAACTATTTAAATTGTAGATTTTTCACTCTGTTCGAATTTTCTGGGCAAATTCTGGTGTCATTTTTGCTATTTTGCTATTTTTCCTAGATTTAGAATAATTGTTAGAGTTGTGTGAATTTTTGTGGAATTTTTGGAGCTGTCATGATTTTTCTGTGAGTTTTGGACTTAATAATTTATTTGCATTTTTCTACACAGTTCGAGGATAGAACAAATTCAAGAAAAATTATATTTATGTCCCTTGTGATTGTGTGGATTTTGCTGTATAATTAGTTTTAATTTTAGGAGCCTTATTTTCTGTTTTAAATTTTATTTAGAGAATTAGGTTGTTTAGGTGTAGTTTTATTTATTTTTAGTTTCTTTGTGTTTGTGCTTTTGCTTATTTTCTGTTTGTGAATTGCTTTTAGTTTTGATTCACTCTTTTTGTTTTGTTTTGTCATTTTGTGGCTTTAAAGAGAAGAAAAGACAAAAAAAAGGAAAAAAAAAGAAGACAAAAAAAAAAGAGACCAAAAATAGAACCTTAGGTGAGGGTGCTGGATTTATATGACTGGTTGGGTTAGAAATCCTGAAAATCATAGACTAGTTAGAAGTGAACCCGACCCTGACTTAGAACCCGAATCTGAACCCAAACTTGAATTAGAAGAAATGGCACAAGAAAGACCTTTGAGTGAGATTTTCTATCCTCCTAGGACTGCTTTGCCATCTTGCTTCACTATACCTGACCTTGGACCCAATGTGACCTTCGACTTGAGACCTCATATTCTCAGATGCTCCCTAAATTTGCTGGTCTAGAGGATGCTTATTGTTTTTGAGGAAATTCGAAGAAGTCTATTCTATGATGCATTTTTCTAATATTCCCATTGATGTTGTACGCATGAAATTAACTGCTTTTGCTTTGAAAGATTCTGCTAAACATTGGATGCATGGCTTGGCTACTAATTCTGTAACTTCTTGAAATAATTTTGTGAAATTATTCTTAAGAAAAAATTTTCCTAATGCCAAAACTATTAAGCGAAGGAATGAAATCAATCAATCTGTGCAACTAGATAGGGAATCATTTTGAAAATATTTTGATAGGTTCAAGAATTTGCTGGCCCAGTGTCCCCATCATGGTCTAAACCAGGCACATTTGTGCCAGATTGTTTATGAAGGATTTGACCAATAGACTAGGACCATGGTAGAGTCTATGTGTCAGGGTGGCTTTCTTTCTAAGAGCACCACAGATGCTTGGGAATTTTTAGAGGACTTAGCTGAGAAAACCATGCAATAGGAAACTGCTCGGGATGACAGTTTAAGTTCTAGGATTGCAAGGGGTAGGTTACATTCTGTCTCTCATGTGAGTCACTTAGAGTCTAAGATTGCTGCTTTAGAAAATATGATGGAAGGATTAACTGCACAAATGACTCAGTTATCCCAGACTTCTTCAGTGTCTTGCTCCCATTGTCAAGCCTTAAATCATTCATTGAATTCTTATCCCTACTTTGTTCAGCAGTTAGCAACTGGGCAAGACCAAGCGAGTATGGCCTTCTAGAGACCTAAGAACGACCCTTTCTCTCCTTTTTACAATCCAAGGTGGAGAAATCACCCTAACTTCTCTTGGAGTAATGAACCAAATGCTACGGTTCCTAAATCTCAGCCCATCTCTCACCCTTGTAGTTCCTTTCAGAGACTGGTTTTTTCAGGTGTATCTAGTGCACCTAGACCACCACCTCTTGTAGCTCAAGTTCAACCTCCTCCTGGTTATAGTGATAATGATAAAATGGAGAGGAGAATTAATAATAATGTGGAGAGAATGATTAATGCTAACATGGAAAGAATGATGAGAATGATGACTGAACAGTTTTTTCAGTTAGGATCATCTTCTAGGGAGCAAGGTACTTTTCCAAGTCAGTCTGAGGTGAATGCTAAGGGTCACGCATCTTCTCCTTCAGGTAACCCTAGTGAGCCTGTTAGGAAAGTGAATGCAGTGATATCTCTCCGTTCTGGTCGAGAGATTGATAACCAGGTTAAAAGTTCTAATGAGCCTTGCAGGTATCTTTACCAATTCTTCGAGAATTCTTCTTCTTCTTTACCTCCAGAGACTGGCTCATCCAGTAAGTCAGGGGATGCTATTGATGGTGTCCCCAATGATTCTGATTCTAATCATCTTCCTGAGTCACCGTCTAAAAAAGAGGAGCTTAAAAAGAAAGCCTCCTCTGAGTCAGTTGACCCTTCTCCTTCTAAGGGTTCTTCTTCTTCTTCTTCTTCTTCTTCTTCTTCTTCTTCTTCTCCTCCTCCTCCTCCTCCTCGTTCTTCTTCTGAGAAAGTCCATATGCCTATGCCTCCTTTTCTCTATAGGCTTAAGAAGAAAAACCAAGCCCATGGTGAGAAGATGAGAGAGACCTTATCTCAAGTCAAGATCAACATTCCTCTGCTCGATGCTATTCAGCAGATGCCTCCATATGCTAGGTTTTTAAAGGATTTATGCACAACCAAGAGAGCTACCAATGTCCCTAGGAAGGCTTTCTTAGCCTCTAATGCTAGTTCTATTCTATCTCATCTGATGCCAGTGAAGTATAAGGACCCCAGTTGCCCTACTATTTCTATAGTTATAGGAGACCAGCTTATTCATAGAGCTTTGCTTGATTTAAGGGCTAGTATCAACTTGATTCCCTTCATTGAGTATGAGAGGCTAGGGTCAGGTGAGCTTAAGCCTGCTAAGATGGTTATTCAATTAGCTGATAGGTCGACCAGACTGCCTAAGGGAATAGTTGAGGATGTGCTGATCCGAGTGAGTGAATTCATTTACCCTGTGGACTTTGTTGTGATTGAGACTAAGACGGTGTCTAACTTAGCTAGTCAAGTCCCTGTGATTCTAGGGCGTCCTTTCTTGGCCTCTGCCAATGCCCTCATTAGTTGTAGGAATGGCATGATGAGACTGTCTTTTGGTAACATGACCTTAGAGCTTAATATTTTTAACCTGCAAAGGCAGCCCTTTGGTTTTGATGATATGGAGTTCTCTACTCTTCACTGGGTAGAGGATTCTATACTGGAAGATACTTGTGATGATGTGTTTGCTGTTGAGTATGAGTCCTTTCTTATGAATGATGAGCCTGAGTATGATGCTTTAGAATTTGATGACTTGTACTTTACTGCTGATTGTTTGCTCACTGTCGCTTCTGAATCTGCTTCTGAATCTATTTCCCCTCCTGTTCTTAAACTAAAACCCTTCATGACTCTCTTAAGTATGCATTTCTAGGCCCCAATGAATCTTTGCCTGTCATTATTGCTTCTGATCTAGACAGGGACCAAGAGACTAAGTTAATTGCCCTACTTAGAGAGAACAAGGAAGCTTTGGGTTGGACCTTAGGGGATATTAAAGGCATTAGTCTTTCCATTGTGCAACATAGGATTCATCTAGAGGATAATGCCAAGCCCTACCATGACCGTCAAAAGTGTTTGAACCTTACTCTTCAGGAAGTAGTTAGGAAGGAAGTGTTGAAGTGGCTGGACCATGGGATTATCTATCCCATTTCTGATAGTGAGTGGGTTAGCCCTGTTTAAGTTGTGCCTAAGAAGACCGGTATTACCGTGATTAGGAATGACAAGAACGAGTTAGTCCCTACTCATGTGCAATCTGGGTGGCGTGTTTGCATAGATTATAGAAAATTAAATGCTGCCACTAGAAAAGACCACTTTCCCCTTTCTTTCTTAGATCAGATGTTAGAGAGGTTGGCTGGACATTCCTTCTATTGCTTTTTAGATGGATACTCTGGCTATACCCAGATCTCTATTGCTCCTAAGGATCAGGAAAAGACTACTTTTACCTATCCCTTCGGAACTTATGCCTTTAGACGTATGCCTTTTGGATTGTGCAATGCCCCTGCTACCTTTTAACGTTGCATGATTTCCATTTTCTTGAATTTAGTCGAACAATGCATAGAAATTTTCATGGATGACTTTTCTGTGCTTGAGTCTTCCTTTGATGACTGTTTGTCTAATCTGAGAATAGTGTTGGAAAGGTGTAGGGAGAAAAGTTTGACTCTAAATTGGGAGAAATACCACTTTATGGTTAGGAAGGGAATAGTCTTAGGCCATGTTATTTCTAAAGATGGAATTGAGGTCGATAAGGCTAAGACTGATTTGATTGTTAATCTTTCCCCTCCCACCTATGTGAAAGAAGTGAGATCATTTCTTGGACATGCTGGCTTCTATCGTCGCTTCATTAAGGACTTTAGTAAGATTGCAAAGCCCTTGTCCAACTTACTAGCTAAAGATGTGTCATTTCACTTCTCTGAGGAATGTCTTGTAGCCTTCACTAAGATTAAGGAAGCCTTAACTTCTAGTCCTGTTGGGGTTGTTTTAGGACAACATGTTGATAAGAAGCCCCATATGATCTATTATGCTAATCACACTTTGAATAATGCCCAACTGAACTATACTATGATTGAGAAAGAATTTTTGGCTCTGATCTTTGAGTTTGAGAAGTTTAGACCTTATCTGATTGAGTCTCATGTGATTGTGTACACTAACCACTCTGCTCTTAAGCATCTTCTTTCTAAGAAGGATGCTAAGCCTAGACTTATTAGATGGATATTGCTGTTGCAAGAGTTTGATTATGAAATTAGAGATGAGAAAGGTTCTGAAAACCTTGTAGCTGACCATTTGTCTAGGATTCTATCTGATAGAGAGAGTGAGTTAATAGTTTCTGAGTGCTTCCCTGATGAGCAGTTGTATGCTGTCCACCCTGATCCTTGGTATGCTGACATTATGAACTACCTGGTTGCCGGTAGGATTCCTGAGAGTTGGACCAAGAATGATAGGGATAGGTTCTTTCACCTTATGAAGTTCTTTATTTGGGATGACCCTTATTTGTTGAAGTACTGTTCTGACCAAATGTTTAGGAGTTGTATTCCCGACCATGAGGTGAGAAGTGTCCTTTCTTTCTATCATGATCAAGCATATGGGGGGCATTTTAATGGTAGGAAGACTACAGCCAAAGTTCTTCAATGTAGTTTCTACTGGCCTACTCTATTTAGGGATGCTTTTAAGTACTGCAAGAGTTACCCAAGGTGCCAGCAGTTAGGTAGAATCAGTAGGCGGGATATGATGCCACTGATTCCCATCATTGTGTTGGAAGTTTTTGATGTGTGGGGTATAGACTTTATGGGACCATTTCCTTCATCTTTTGGGAATGAGTATATTCTGTTAGCTATGGACTATGTATCTAAACGGGTTGAAGCCATCCCTTCTAGAACTAATGATGCTAAAGTTATTGTGAAGTTCTTGAGGGAGAACATCTTTGCTAGATTTGGCATGCCCCGTGCTATTATTAGTAATCAGGGTACCTATTTCAATAATAGGTCCTTTGATGCCTTACTGAAGAGGTATTCAATTGTCCATAGGCTTGCTACTCCCTATCATCCCCAAACCAGTGGTCAGGTTGAGGTGTCTAATCGATAGATTAAGCAGATTCTTGAAAAGACCATGAGCCGGAATAGGAAGGATTGGGCTGACAAACTCGTAGATGCTCTTTGGGCCTATAGGACGGCTTTGAAAACTCCCTTAGGTATGTCACCTTATAGGGTTGTTTATGGTAAGCCTTGTCATCTTCCTGTGGAAATACAGCATAGAGGTTGGTGGGCCATTAAGAAACTCAACTATGACTTGACTGAGGCTGGTGAGGAGCGTAGACTGTAACTGAATGAGCTTGATGAGATTAAAGCCGAGGCTTATGAGAGTGCTCATTCTTACAAAGAACGAGCGAAGTTATTTTATGATAGGCGTATCCTTCAGAGAGAGTTTACCCCCGGAATGAAAGTGCTCTTGTATGACTCTAGGTTCCATTCGTTTCCAGGGAAGTTGAGGTCCTGATGGACTGGTCCTTACATTGTCTCACGTATTTTTCCCTATGGTGCAATCGAAATTCAGGACCCTGATAGTGGTGCTACCTTTCAGGTGAATGGCCAAAGACTGAAGCAATTCCTGGAGTTGCCTAGCAAGGAAGATGTGGATTGTCTGATACTTCGCGAGCCGAGTCTTGCTCAGTGACGTGTTGAGATGATAGCTCGGGTGTACTTAGCACCCGACCTGGTTTGCTCAGAACTTCTTTTCATCCCTTCTCTCTTTTCTTTTTTTTTTCCTTTTTTTTGCCCTTTTCTTTCCTTTTGTATAGTTGGTTCTTTTTGTCTTTCTTTTGTATATATGTTAATTATTTGATTTTGAGTCGTATCTTTGTGAGTCTTGTTTTATTTGTTTTCTTTTTCCGTTTTATTTTGTGGTTTTATGTTTCTTTCTACTTCCAATGCAGACATTGCTCCGAATAGGTGTGGGGGTGGGGACATTTTAACTTTTTAAAAAATTTTGACTTTTGAAAAAGAAAAAATTTTAACTTTTGAAAACAAAAAAATTTTTTTTTAAATTTTGGGGAAGCTTAGTACTATTCTGATCCGCTTAAATGCCCTGTACTTTGATTGTTAGCCTGTATCTACGCATAATGTGCATGTTAGGTCTCCATCTTTGATGTGTCATTCTTAGCCCTAATTCTAACCCCATTTGTTCATCATCGCTGTGTGATCCAGTTCCTATTTATTTCATCCTCATTGTCTTAAAGTCTTAATTTTCCATGATCGGCTCCCCCACTTGTTTTAGACACAATTACTTTGATTTTTGTCTTGAAGAACAAAGGGGGAAAAAAAGAGAGAAAAATGAATAAAAAAATGAAAAATGAAAAAAATGATGAAAAAGAAAATGATGAAAAAAAACGAAAAGGAAATAAAAAGAAATTTGGAATTATAAGTATCCCTTTGAGGCATGCGCTACTGGGTGTATCCCTTTGAGGCAATACTGCTACTGAGAAAACTTGCTTTCTAAGTTGATAAGTCAATAATGTAATTTGTGTCAGTCAAGTGGGAGTGAGTCTGATTTTGGTAAACCTGGGCCCTAAGATGATGATACACATACACACGAGTACTGGGATGGATTCAAAGTCTTGATGTGCAATGGGTGAAACATTAGTGCTTTGATGTCATTCATGGGGTAGAGAGCCTTGATGAGTACATTTTGTTTATATACATGCCCATATCTCTGTTACATGGGTGATTTAGTTGATTAGAATATGTATATGTCTTTCTCTAGTTTTGTACATATTAATTTTTGAAAAAAAAAGGGTTTTTGATTTTCCATTTTTGTTTTCTTTTTATGGATTTTGTGGATAAATCTGCTGTAAACCCTCACGAGACCTTTCTCGTCCACTAGGGGTAACCTAGGGGTTTAAAGAGCTTGTTGCACGTGCTAAGTGTAACCGTGATTCCTACGAAAGTGAGTTAGGATTTTATTTTGTTTTTCTAGGATTTTTAGTTTTGTTTTACTCGAGGACGAGCAAAACTTAGGTGTAGGGATATTTGTTCAACCTGAAATTTTGACATTTTTATACCCTTCATTACATAATATTTGCTTGAAATAAATTATTAGCCTTCCTCTTTTAATATTGTTTTATTTATTTTGTAGGAATTTGATCCATTTGAAGAATAAATAAATTGCTTGAAGAAAAAGGGAGCAAATTGAATCAAAATTGGATTGGGTTATAATAAGCAATTTATTGAAAAAAAAGAAGGAGGATCGGCCCAGCAGCAAGGTCCATTTTCCTTCCCTTTTTTCTCTCCCTCGGCCCAATCTCCTTCTTTCACTTCCCTACCTTCCTCTTGGGCCAGGATGAAGCCGAAGCCCATCTCTTGCCCAGCCCGGTCTCCTCTTCCCTCTTTTCTTTTTCTCTCTTTCTTTCACTCTGGGCCAGGCCCTGATATCTCCCATCCCCCTCTTTTTCCCAGACCGTGGCCCACCTTCTCTTCTTTCTTTCCCTTTCCTTCTCCTCCTTCTTTTGCTTCTCCTCCTTTAGGCCTGCCGTACACAGCCCAGCACCCAGCTACTGTCTTCTTCTCCTCCTCACGAGCTGGGCTGTGTTCCCAATAGCCTGCTCTTCTTCCCCTCCTTCAAACCCCTTTCTTCTTCTTCCACAATCAATTTCATTCCCAGGAACCAAAAAAAAACAAAGCATGGCTGCTCTTCCTCCTCCCATGTTTGCAGCTGTTTCATCCTCTTTCTCTCACCTCCTTCATGTCCAAATTAATAGCCTCATCATTGCAATGGTTACTATGGCTTTAATGGAGGACAATTAATAGGTTTCGGACAACGTTCTTCGGGGGCTTTAAGGACGATCGAGATAGAGCGACAAGGGGGAAAGAGGAGTAGCTTAGCGTGGGACTTTCAGTTGATAATTTATTTTTGTTTTTTCAGTCTTCAATTTCATTTTGTATTCAACTTCAGTAATAGATTGTAGTTCCTAAATTGTGTAATCAGATTTGAGTTGGCAAACTGAATTAAAGGAACAGATTACGGTTCATGCTTTTGCTTCACTTGTCACAAATTTAGTTGTCAAATTGAAGTTTCAGTCCATGATTTGTGCGACTTGAATGTTGGGTTTGTTTACTTAATTGGAAATCATAAGTTTGATTCGAAATTTTTCATTTGGTGAGCTTCGTTCTGCTCTACGGCAACAGAGAAGCATGTAAAGGGTTCGTAAATTGTGGTGAGGTGTTAGTGAGTTGCGTTTATTTGGAGTTGGCGCATCTTTCTCATTTCGGCATTCCTGTCTGGCAATCTAACTTAGTTTTTTTTTCCTTTTCTTTGATTTAGAAATTTTAGCAAATTTTTGGTAATGAGATTGGAATGCCTCTAGTTTTAATTTAGATTAGAAAATTCTGGATAATCTAATCTCACAAGTATCTGTGAGGATCGACACCCGTTAGCGTTACAACGATAAACCGTGCACTTGCGGAAATTCATAACAGTTATGCTAAGTTAACCCCAAAACTGGATAATTGACGGTAATTAATCTAATATAAAGTTAAATGAAAGTAAAATAAACCATAATAAGATAAATGAGATTAAAAAGCAAAAGGCCTTGATGGTTATAAATGGATTAACAATAAGAGTAAATGATTCTTGGTAATAGGCCTTCATGGTCATTATAAAGAAAGATTGATTTTTTTGATACCTTTGAAACGAACTGATAATACTGGTTTAAGGCCAAGAGAGATGTATCTTGCTTTAAAATGACATATATTACACTAACTTGATTCGATAAACACTGTTTTTGAGTCAATACTCTCCCCACTTTCTATATTTCATTCATAAGTTCATTACATATAGAATTCCACCCCAAATGATGAGTCATTGAACTCAATAGAAGGTATTAAGCTCACTAAACTTGGTATTTTCTTTGTAAAATCCGTCATTGATTCAAAACTCATAAACAAGCTCCCAAAATGTTACTTGTCTTCTTCTCTCTTATTAATCAAGCTAAAAGCTTCATAAAAGTTCATGAATATTCGTTTTCCCCTTAAGCGATCTTATTTTGGCCAATAGTACATTAAATTACTCCATGATAAATTTTACTCAATAATCAATATTCTTTCTTTACACAATTACTCATAATGCTCCCATAATCTTAAATACTTACATCATTAATCCAAATCTCCTCATTTGGTCCCCTTTGAGATTTTCCATAATTCATAAATTAGTCCAGAAATTAAACATCACCTCTTTTAACACCAAAATCTTTATAATTTATCATAATCCCACGTAATCAATTCAAATAAGCACACATAATTCGAATATTAAATTAAATCATACGTATATACTCAACCCTAATTTAGGCAAATTCACATAACTTTCATTTTCAATCCAATAACATATCCAATATCATAAGCCACCTAATGTGATCCAAATGAACATATTTAATACAAAAACTCAGTTAAATCAAGCATGATTATGAAAATCCTAATTCTTGCTCATTCGAGTGAGCATCCAAATAATCATAATTGGCTTCAAAATGATCATCTAACACCGTATTTTTCATGATGTATAAGACGAATTACAACAAGATACATAAACAAGCTCAAACTCACACTTGTTTAATTTCAAGTCACTAGATGATGTTCTTGATCAAAATAACCATAACTCCAAACATCTCCAAATACGATAAAAATTACATAATAACTATCAATTTGATCATATAAATAATAATCATTACTAAAACAACCCCAAAAAACTTAAAATAGAACAAGTTAGGGTTTTGGGTATACCTTACTTTAGGCTTGGATTAGAAGGAGAAGGAGGTTGTTTTGAGTCATTTTGGTGCTTGGGCGTGATAGCTGGCAGCAAAGGAAAATTGGGACAGCCAGGAGGTGGCTAGTAAAGTGGCCAAAAACCAGCAAAAATGGCGGTATAAAGGGCAGCAACTGTTGCCACTATTTCCTACAAATGGCACGAGGTAGAGAGAGAAAAATGGGTTGGATTTTGTTATTTTTGCCGAATTTTTGTGTGTAAAAGTTGTCAATTATTAGCTACATATGGCTGTAAATATGCAACCCAAAAAGTAGCTTTTGCTAATTAAAATCAAGTGCTAAAATGAGTAATTAGTGAAATAACAAAGTTAGCAAGATTTTGGGCTTTTGTTTTGGGCCCACAACCTGAGTTCGGGCTTGAAAAATTACTTGAAGTGTTGGAAAAATTTTATATTGCTCAGGATTAAAGTTTACCAAAGGTAAGAAAATAATTAGTCACTAAATTATACTTACCGAGGCCTAATATCTATTCACCTGATATTTAATCAATCAACGAAACTTGAATTAACAATAATTGAAACTTGAATTGCAAAGTGGGATCCAAATAAAATATCCCCCAACTGGGAGGATTAAATATGATAAATGAAAGCGAAAAATTTAAATGACATAAGGTAATTCGGTAAATATATAAATTCAATGTAATAGGATTAATAAACATGATTTGGTTATGCAAAGAACCATGTGTGACTAAATCAATAAACATAATTAATTAAATGAATAAACATGATTAATTAAATAAATAAATATGATTTAAACAAATAAATATGGGTTAAGGTCGGGTTATTACAGCCTTCTCCTCTTAAAGAATCTCGTCCTCAAAACTTGTGATTTTTGATCATGTATGCAATGCCGTCTCAAATATGGATAGTTAGTTTTCATTGTTTTCCTCCAAAAAGGTATGATTAGCCCAAACTGCATAACTACTTAATCTTGTGATCGAGTATCTAGATCCTCAGTGACTTCACCGGCTTGATTACTTTGGTTCAAGATTGATATTCTCTTCAAAAGAAAAACTTGTTTTTGTAAAGGAGCTACTCTAATCTACTGGTTCTTTGTCTTGACCACTAATAAGTATGGAAACCATTGCATTTCCTAGTAAGTACTCTAATACTAATTCATAAAGCCCTACGTAACAAGGACTCAATTATCTCTGATATCCAGTCTCTTGATACCCTTGACTAGAGAAGCCCTTTGGAATACTTTATATCTCATCTGAACTTTGATTGTCTCTTTCTTCGGTCAATATGGCTATATGACTCTTGTGTAGTCCTTTGTGTCACCTTAGCATGTACTTGAACCGGCTCATTATTCTCGATACTTCTTCTAGCTTACTCTAATACTGCTAGACATTGATTGAAATTATGCCCTTATCAAAATATCCTTATCTGATGTTCTTAATGCATCACATGATCTTCCCTCATCAGACTAGTCTAAAACCTGCTCTAAGTCAAAACTAGACGCTAGAATAAACATGGCCAAAGATGAGAATGATGGAATTGGTAGTCAAGTGAGTCATTAGGAGCAAAAGAAATAAATAATGAGACTAGAAAAGATTTATAAAGGAGGGATTAACATGGGGTGGTTAGAATAAAGATAATCATAAGTGTATCATGAATTCTGAAATATAATGCCACAAGAATTGTGGTTTATAAATATGGATCATAGCCGGTCCAATAAATAATCAACCAAGAAGAAAGGTGACCTGGTTAGACTCGGGCTTAATTGATGAATTAGAAACAAGAAGACAAGCAATAGAGCTTCAACTAGGTGACTTTATGGCCACAAGCAACAACATAAGTGCAATAGATAGATGAGACAAGTAACGTGTAATAAACATATAAATAGATTGGATAAGCAAAGTGCAATAGATAGACAAATAGATTAGACAAGCAAAGTATAATGGATAGATAAATAGATTGAGTAAGCTACACTAGGAACATGCCTTTGCTCATATGAAGCCAATTCGAGTACAACAATGAGATTAAATAGAGAATGCAGAAGTTTATTTATCAGAATGTAAGATATATGTGTGGAGTTGAAGTTCAAAGCAAAGAGAGTAAAGGGATTATGACAATCGCAATCACCCACACCAATGAGAGTTGAATTACATTATGAATTCAGAACAAGTTATATGATCTTATCATTATGAATAAATGAGATGTAAAGCAGATGTGTAAATCGGCTCTCAGCGGATGAATTACAACTCATGATCATGAAATAAAGATGGTGAGGGTCGAGAGCACTGGAATGTTGACAACCATATGAGGTCAAACAAAAATGTATTGCACATTTAACAATGATTTTGCCCATCAAACTAGATTGAATGCCCAATGAATATAGTTCCAGCAATACTAATAGAGACATATTTATAAAAGACAACACATTCAACTACCTACTGGTCTTAGTAAATTTAAATGATAGGAGGATAATCTAAAGTGTAACGAGATGCAACCACACCATGAACTCTTGTGAGGATTTTTTTTTTATTAGTTATAAAGGACCAACATATAAGTTAAATTACAAGAATGTTTAAAAGGCCAATACTGAAGATGAAGGAGCCAATCCTATGACTGAATATGATGGCATCCATCAATAACACATTCTGCAATAAATGGAAATCTTGGGTAGGCATATAAACTCCGAAACTGCTGGTAGATGAAAATAGCACAAATCGTTGTGTATCATTAATAAGATATGCTGTACTCATAAAGAAAGGACTGATAAAATAACTTGAGTAATGATAATGCAGTCACGGCCATAGAGTAGTATGCCAACATGATGTTATAGTGCTATAGAAAAACGAACAATATGGATCCATTCTATTGCTGATAGGGCGCTCAATGATTGGGTCTGAAGTAACCAAGGGCTTTGCAAGAAGTAAATGAATAGTGTCCAAATAGAATCAAGGAGTTAAAGTAGGTGACAGTAAAAATATGAACATAGTGATGACTGAACTGTAAGTAGAACGGGTCTAATATGCTTAGGAAGAGCTACAAATCAGACAGTAATGCACATCGGGGGTCATTAAAGGCTCCATTATGGAAACAGAGAATTAAACGATTATGATTGTCAGGGTTTGAATCGCTTATAAGAAAGGTTGCTCAGGTGTTGAACTAAACTGGAACCTCATGTATCCCACTCATTTTGTAACCTTACTACCATGTCATGAGTTGAGCTAAGCTAATGCCCTTCTGAGTAAAGTAGTCGAGTCTCATATATCCACTTGATATTACTTCGAATGGTCTCTACATTGCTGACTCTTATTGGGAATGCAATAGCAGAAGCTGGTCGATAGATATAGCTAACTATAAGAGATTTAAGTAATAAAAGATATGGCATGTGATACTTCTCTGATCCTATTCATCACCTATTACTAGATCACTGAATAACTCATAACCTAATTACACACCCCATTTTCAAAAATTCCTTAAGAGTATGATGTGCATACGAGCAGAGTCTACTAATTATGTGTACATACATGTCACTTGATACTAGTGAAATAAATCTACCTAATACTGGTGACATGAATATTCTCAATATTGATTTGAAATGAATGCACTTAGTACTGGTAAAATGAATATTATATCACCTCTTTGGGTCCTTTACTTTAATCCTGCATATTAACTTTCATTCCATCACCTTAATACCTCACTTACCTCCCACTTGTTTCCCTGTAATATTGCTATGCTCTCTACATTAGTTCCATGTAACATTATTATGCTTGCCAAAACATAATAACATGGAGTCTTCTACTCCTGTTAGCTTAGTGGCCAAAGCCTAAATGCTCATTCATAAGCACTATTGCAGAGTCTAGTTTACATTAACCCCCTATTATGATATCACCACATCTAACCTTTCCTCTGCCAATACCTAGGAAGGCAATCATAATCCAACGATAGAACAGTCACAGTAGAATTTACAAAGGGCTATCTTGAGTCGTCCCTTGCTCAGGGCAACATCCCAATGTCAAGTATGCTCAGATGTGTTTAAAGGACTCTCCACAGACCACATATATGATTTTTCATAAACACCCCATTACAAATCCAGAGAGTGTTAGTGGCAAAGAAATGATGCCCGGAACAATTCAAGATAACTAGGGCAAAAATAAGTCAATGACAGGAAGTAATAGGGATATTGCTAATGTAAGGTCTTAGTGTCAAGACCAGATAATTCCTGTATATGGTAGCTCAATCTTACTCATACCACCCATATAATGCCAAATAGCACACCATAAGCTACTAACTGTTATCACCAGACATAAGCACTCATTGTAATGTTCATCTCATACTGGTTCACCTCAATGATATTGCCCTATGAGGCATTTCCTTATCTAGAGGTTCACATCTAACTTGACACTGTATTAATCCCTTAAGAAGTTGCAAATGGCAACCTCATATCGGGTTTTATAACTTCGCCAAAATGCTAATGACATGATTTATAGAAAACTGCAGCGGAAGATTTAATGATAGAACTGATGAGGACAAGGCTTACTGAAACCATTTAATCTTGCAACTCATGTTTAAATTACAATATCTATTAAACTAAAACACTCCAAGACCAAAGTCCATAGTAGTTCAACTTCAATACAATTGACTTAATCATACCATGTGCTAACTCGCACTCCACACTGTGAGCATCTGATGACTTTCAAAAGGGCTTGCTAAATGGAGAAACATGTGATAATTTATCACCTAAAATGGAAAACATGAAAACCATTCAAAAATGTGAGATAAAACTTAGTACATGCATTCCTGTATGGTAAAATAAACGTAGAAATGCTGTTGATGGATGCCCGCCTTTGTAAATCATTTAGTTCGCAATAACAATGAAAATGAAAGTAATATAAAACTGAATTGCTCATTACTATTTGGATGTGAACCCATTGCAGTGATATGATCTATACATAGGTGTACACTTGTCAATCCGATCAAGACTTGGCCTGAAGCCATGTGGATAAATGATGGGCTAACACCCTATAGATGATAACTAACGGGGTCACAAGTTAAATGGCAAATTACTGTGTAAACTGATTCATTGATAAACTCATTAAGAGTCGTAACTTGGTAAACATGTTCTGCTTTCCGAAGATACAGGCAATGGACGTACCTTGAGTCTTTAAAAATGTCATCTGACTTGATAAATATGTTCTGACTTAATAACACTTATGCATAATGGGGAACGATAACTAGGCCTTGACTTTGTTTCATAAATGCCATAGTAGATATGTGTAGTCAGTAAATGATACTCACATAACTTATAATTTTGATAGAAATTCAGTAAGCAACTCACATAACTTGTAAGAAAGGTTATGCAAAGATAACCACAAAACTGGATAATTGAAAATACTTAATCTAATGTGAAGTTAAATGAAAGTAAAATAAACCACAATAAGAGAGATGAGATCAAAAAGGAAAAGGCCTTGATGGTGACAAATGGAAGAGTGGTTTTGACCTTTTCTGAGATAGGTTGCTGATACAGGTTTAATGCTCGCTGAGGTATCACTTGGTTCAAGATAGTAGCAAGTGCACTAGATTGTCTTGATAAATACATTTGATACATTCTGAATTGAGAATTGAGTAAGTAATAAAGGTTTAAGACTAAGAGAGATATATCTTAGTTCAAAATAGCATAAAATGCAGTAAGTTCGTGTGATAAATATGGTTTCTGAGTCCAAAATTCTCCCTACTTTCCATATTTCATTCACGAGTCCATTAAATATAGTTTTTCACCCCAAATAGATTATTGATCATAATGAAAGCTATTAAACTCCCCAAACTTGGTACTTTCTTTGTAATATCCATCTATGATTCAAACTCATAATTAAGCTCTCAAGATGCATGTTTCTCTTCTTTTCTCTCACAAATTGAGCTGAAAACCCCAATAAAATCCTTAAAGATTTATTTCATGGCTAATATTTTAGTAAAGGAAAAGTAAAAACATAATAGGGCCTTAGAAAGAATGACCCGTAACTTAGTCTTCTGATCTTCGATTGTGGCCTAATACCTCAATATTGAAAGCTTAAGAAGTCTCGAAAAGCTTTCCTTTAGAACACAAGGCATTATTCCCACCATAGGGTCCCCAAAATGGGGCTAGAACATAAATATGCCAGTTTTGGTCTAACCTGTGCAGTTCTCGTAAAATGACCATAGCAATGTCTTCAAACTCAGATTAAGACGATTCAAAAGGCATTTGAAAGCTAACTCAATAACGTCTGTTTTTTGCCATTTCTAACCCTTACTGTTTTTTCTTTCTCCTCTTTTTTCACATAAGTCCTCACTTGAAATCATTCCAAATCACCAAAAATATCATCATAATCATCAATAAGACTAAAGATTACAAAATCATATACAAAATAATACAAATCCATTACTTGACTTAAACTAACTTGATCATGACAAACCCCAATCCTAACCTACTTCAAGCTCAATTCCACCATGATCAACATCCCCAAAGTCAATAGAATTTGCATGATAACATCTATTTTGATCATAAGAGCATAAATCATAACTAAAATAATCATAAAATCAAAGATACATCGTTCACAACATTAAATCTACTTTTTGTATCAAAGATCACAAGAAGCAAGTAAAACAAGCTCAAACTCATACTTGCTTAATTTCATGTCACTTGATAATGTTCTTGATCAAATAGCCATAACTCCAAATATCCCCAAACTCAATAAAAATTAGATAATAACTACCAATATAATCATATAAACAATAATTATAACTAAAACTTCCCCAAAGGCTCAAAGTAGAACAAGTTAAGATTTTGGGTATATCTTACTTTAGGCCTGAATTAGAGGGAGGAGGGGGTTGTTTTGAGTGATTTTGTTAGCTGACATGATAGCTGGCAGCAAGGGGAAGTCAGGGTAGTTGGGAGGTGGCTAGAAAAGTGGCCGGAAACCACCAAAAATGGCTGAACAAGGGGCAGCAGCTGCCCCAGGTTTTTTGGAGAAAGCGTGAGGTAGAGAGAGAAAAGAGAGAAGAGGAATGTGCGTATGAGTGTTTTACTTGGTTAAGAATGAATGAAAAATCACTTCCAATTTTTAAGCCTCCAAAAATACCCTTTTGCTAATTAAAATTAGGCCCAAATGGTAATAATTAACTTAATTTAATTGCACTAATATATTCGGGCCAAAATTTGAGTCCAATAGAATTGGACTGCAATTTGTGCCCAATGAACTGGGATAAAATAAATGAATTTGAGCCCAAGATTTTGCGTAACTAAAGCATAAAATTTTGTGACGTTATGGAAAATAATTTAATGCTCAATCATAATTATCGAGGCTTACTATTGATTCACCTAAAATTTAATCAATCAACGAAACTTGAATTAATAATCAATGGAACTTGAATTGCAAAATGGGGCCCAAATGAAATATCCCCCAAGCAGGATGATTAAATACGATAAACATGATTAATTAAATAAATAAATATGATTTAAATAAGTAAATATGGATTAGGGTTAGGTTATTACAGTCTTTCCCCCTCAAAGAGTTTTGTCCTCGAAACTTGTGATTTTGATATGTATGCAATGCTACCTCAAGTGTGGATAGTTGGTTTTCACTACTTCCTTCAAAAAAGGTATGATTAGCCCAAACTGCATAGCTGCTTAATCCTGCGGTCAAGTATCTAGATCCTCAATGACTGTACTGGCTCAATTACTTTGGTTCAAAATTGATGTTCTCTTCAAAAGAAAAAGTTGTTACTGCAAAGAAGGTACTCTACTCTACTGGTTCTCTGTCCTGACCACTAATAAGTATGGAAACCATTGCATTTCCTAGTAAGTATTCTGATACTGACTCATAAAATCCAATGTAACGAAGACACGATTATCTTTGATATCCAGTCTCTTGATACCTCTAACTAGAGAAGCCCTTTAGAATACTTTATATCTCATCTGAACTTTGATTGTCTTCTTCCTTGGTCAACATGATCATATGATTCTTGTGTAGTCCTTTGTGTCACCTTAGCATATACTTAAACTGTTTTATTATTCTCGATGCTTCTTCTAGCTTATTATAATATCGCTAGACATTGTTGGAGATAATGCCCTTATCAAAAAGCCCTCATCTGATGTTCTTAATGCACCACATAATCCTCCGTCATCTTACTAGTCTAAGATATGCTCTAAGTTCGAATTAGACGCTAGAATAAACATAGTCGGAGATGAAGATGATGGAATTGGTAGTCAAATGAGTCATTAGAAACAAAAGAAATAAACAATGAGGCTAGAAAAGATTTATAAAGAAGGGATTAACATGTGGTGGTTAGAATAAAGATAACCATAAGTGCATCATGAATTCTGAAATATAATGCCATAAAAATTATGGTTTATAAATATGCATTATAAAGGGTCCAATAAATAATCAACTAGGGAGAAAGATGACGCGGCTATACTCGGGTTTAACTGATGAATTGGAAACAAGATGACAAGCAGCGGAGCTTCAACTAGGTGACTTTATAGCCACAAGCCACAGGATAAGTACAATAGATAGATGGGATAAGCAATGTGCAATAAATAGATAGATAGATTAGATACATAAAGTGCAATAGATATACAAATAGATTAGACAAGCAATGTGTAATAGATAGATAAATGGATTGGACGAGCAAAGTGCCAGTGGATAGATAAATAGATTGAGCAAGCTACAATGGGATCATGCCTTTGCTTATATGAAGCCAATTCGAGTACAACAACATGATTAAATGGAGAATGCAGAAGTTTATTGATTAGAATGTAAGATATATGTGTTGGAGTTGAATTTCAAAATAAGGAGAGTAAAGGAATTATGACAATTATAATCACCCACCCCAATCAGAGTTGAATTACATTATGAATTTAGAACAAGTTATACGAGCTCATCATTATGAATAAATGAGATGTAAGGTAAATGTATGAATCGGCTCTCAGTGGAATGAACTATAACTCATGATCATGAAATAAAGATGGTGAAGGTCGAGAGCACTGAAATGTTAACAAGTATATAAAGCGGAACAAAAATGTTTTGCACATTTAACAATGGGTTTGCAAAGACATGGAAGATCACACGTCAAGTCTTTCCTCATTTCTCAAGCTAACCTTAAGATCTTTACAAGTCATCTTCTATAAGTACACAATCAGTTCATCCCCATAATGATAACAAGGTCTGCCAATCAAACTAGATTGAATGTCCAACAAATATGGTTCCAGCAATATGAATAGAGGCATATTTATAAAAAATAACATATTCGACCGCCTACTGGTCTCAGTAAATTTAAATGACAAGGGAACAATCTAAAGTGTAAAAAGATGTAACCATACCATGAACTCTCACAAAGATATTTCTTTATTAGTTATAAAGGACCGACATGTAAGCTGAATGAATAAAAGAACAAAGAATCGTAATGAAAGAGGTGAGGCATATAAATGACCTTCCTATACAAGACATGCAGTTTATTCGTGATGGTCATGATAGTAAAGTAAATGAACGATGTTATAAAGTTGAGAGGGAGTATTAAGTACTGGAGGATGAAGAAATCTAACAAATTACCAAAGAGGCATTTGAAAAGTCATACGATACCCGTATGTGAGTAAAATGAAGACGATAAGGCTCAACATCACTACAAGGGAAATTTTATTCATTCAGTGTTTGAAAGACCAATACATCAAGATGAAGGAGTCAGTCTTATAACTGAACATGATGGCATCCATCATCAATAACACATTCTACAGTAAATGAAAGTCTTGGGCAGGCATATAAACTCCGAAACTGCTTACAGATGGAAATAGCACAAACCATTGTTTATCACTAATAAGATAGGCTGTACTAGTAAAGAAAGGATTACCAAAATAACTCTAGTAATGACATGCAATCACGGCCATAGAGTAGTATGCCAACATGACGTTACGGTGCTATAAAAACACGAACAATATGGACACCCTTAATTGCTAAAAAGAGGCTTAATGACTGGGTCAGAAGCAACCAGAGCCTTTGCAAGTAATAAATAAATAGTGCCTAAATACAATCAAGGACTTAAAGTAGGTGACAGTAAAAATATGAACTAGTAGTGATTGAACTGTAAGTAAAATGGATCAAATATGCTTAGAAAGAACTACAACTCACACAATAATGCACCCGAGGATCATTATAGGCTTCATTATGGAAATAGAGAATTAAACGATTATGATTGTCAGGGTTTAAATCGCCTATAAGAAAGGTTGTTTGGTTGTGTCTAAGGAACTCCCCACAGACCACACATGAGATTTTCCATGAACACTCAATTACAAATCAAGAGAGTATTAGTGGTAAAGAAATAATGCCTCTAAACAATTCAAGGTAGCTAGGACAGAAATAAGTCAATGATAGGAGGTAATGGGAGCATTGATGAGGTAAGGTCCCAATGCCAAGAATGGCAGCTTAATCTTACTCGTACCACCCATATAATGCCAAGTAGCACACCATAAGCTACTAACTGTTATCATTAGATATAAGCACTCATTGTAACATTTATCTCATACTTATTCACCTCAAAGATATTGCCCTATAAAGCATTTCCTTATCTAGAGGTTTACATCTAACTTAAGACTGTACTAATACCTTAAGAAGTTGAAGATGGCATCCCCAGATCGGGTTTCAACCATTACTGTACCCAAGATAAGGTATATTAACACACCTCAATAAAACTCTCAAATCCTAGGGTAAAGCAAACATAGTTCCACCTAAAAACTAGCTAAAACTCGGGTTAAAGCCTCACATTAGATATCTGAAATAGAGAGAAGCACTTCAATAGTTCAACGACCATATGCTAGAGTTCATAACTAAACGGGTCACACACCCAGAATGCACGATTGCAAAAATTTAAACAAATAAGAGAAATGAAACATATAATATAACTCCAAGATAAATGAGAGCATGCCTAACCAACAGGTCACCCAAATGGTTCCGCACTCCACCTTGCTAATGGTCGAATCTCAGGATATTACCAAATGATTGGGTCACCAAAATGAAAATGGTTCCTCCTTATGTTCCCATACATATGAACTTATAGCCAACAGCTCATTTAACTGTTCTAATATAACTCATGCACACCTTGATAGCTAACTCATAAACACTTGATAGCTCACAGTGGCCCTTAAAACCTTAGCCCTAGTACCAAATCTGTAACGCCCCCAAAATGCTAATGATATGATTTACAGAAAACTGTAGTGGAAAACTTAATAATAGAAGGTACTATCACCGTCCTGATGAGGACAAGGTTCACTGAAACCATTTAATCTTACAACTCATGTTCAAATCACAATATCTATTAAACTGAAACGCTCCAAGACCAAAGTCCATAATAGTTCAACTTTAAAACAATCGACTTAATCATACCATGTGCTAATCGCACTCCACAATACACAAGTATATTAAATATAGACCTCACTTTAGCTTGATGCTGATCCAAGCATTCATGCTTTGCTGAATCCACTGTGAACATCTGATGACTTCCAAAAGGGCTTGCTAAATGGACAAACATATGATACTTCATCACCTAAAATGGAAAACATGAAAACAATTCGAAAATGTGAGCTAAAACTCCATACATGCATTCCTATACTGTAAAATGAGCATAGAAACACTGCTGATGGGTACCTGCCTTTGCAATTGATTTAGTTCGCAATCAGAATGAAATGAAAGCGATATAAAACTGAATTGCCCATTATTATCTTAATGTAAACCCATTGTAATAACATGATCTATACATATGTGTGCACCTGCCAATCCGACCAAGACTTGGCCTGAAGCAATACGGGTAAATGATGGGCTGACGCCCCGTAGATGATAACTATGGGGTCATAAGTTAAATGACGAATCACTGTATTAACTGATTCATTGATAAACTCATTAAGAGTTGTGAATTGGCAAACATGTTCTGCTTTCTGAGGATACAGACAATGGACGTACCTTGAGTCTCTAAAAATATCATCTGAGTTGATAAATATGTTCTGACTTGATAACACTTATGCATAATAGGGAATGGTAACTAGGCCTCAACTTTGTTTCATAAATGCCACTGTAGATATGTATAGTAGTAAATGATGCTTACATAACTTGTAATTTTGATAGAAATTCAGTAAGAAACTCACATGACTTCTAAGGGACGTTATGCTAAGATAACCCTGAAGCTGGATAATTGAAAATAATTAATCTAATGTAAAGTTAAATGAAAGTAAAATAAACCACAGTAAGATAGATGAGATTAAAAAGGAAAAGGTCTTGATGGTGACAAATTGAAGAGTGGTTTTGGCCCTTCCTGAGGTAGGTTGCTGATACGAGTTTAAGGTTCGCTGAGGTATCGCTTGGTTTAAGATAACAGCGAGTGCACTAGACTGGCTTGATAAATACATTTGATACATTCTGAATTGAGAATTGAGTAAGTAATAAAGGTTTCAGGCCAAGAGAGATATATCTTACTTCAAAATAGCATAAACTACAATAAATTGGTCTAATAAATATGGTTTCTGAGTCAAAAATTCTCCCCACTTACCCTATTTCATTCACGAGTCTATTAAATATAGTTTTTCACCCTAAATATATTATTGATTCCAATGAAAGCTTTTAAACTCCTCAAACGTTGTACTTTCTTTGTAATACCCATAAGTGATTTAAAACTCATAATTAAGCATGCAAAATGCATGTTTCTCTTCTTTTCTCTCATAAATCGAGCTGAAAACCCCAATAAAATCCATGAATATTTATTTCATAGCTAATATTTTAGTAAAGGAAAAGTAAAAGCATAATAGGGCTTAGAAAGAATGACTCATAACTTAGTCTTCCAATCTCTTGTTGAGATCCAATTCCCAAAAAACTTTCATTTACAATGCCAAGCATAATTTCCACCATAGGGCTCCCAAAATGGGGCTAGAACATAAGTATGCCAGTTTTGATCTGACTTGCATAGTTCTGGTAAATTGACCATAACCTTGTCCATGGAGCTTGGATTAAGGCGATTCAAAAGGAATTTGAAAGCTAGCACACTGACCTATCTACCCAGCAAAAATCATAATTTTTCAGCGAGCCGATCATTACTAGTTTAATCTCAAAGTCACCTCTATTTTCTGCCATTCCTAACCCTTACTGTTTTTGCTTTCTCCACTTTTTTTACATAAATCCTCACTTAAAATCATTCTAAATCATCAAAAACATCATCTTAATCATCAATAAGAGTAAAGATTACAAAATCATATACAAAACAATACAAATCCATCACTTGACTTAAGCTAACTTAATTGTGATAAACCCTAATCCTAACATGCTTCAAGCTCAATTCCACCATGATGAACATCCCCAACATAAGTACAATTTGCATGATAACATCTATTTTGAACTCAAGCACATGAATCATAACTAAAACAATCATAAAACCAAAAATATACCATTCATAATAAAGATCACAAGAAGCAAGTAAAACAGGCTCAAACTCATACTTGCTTAATTTCAAGTCACTTGATAATGTTCTTGATCAAATACCCATAATTCCAAACATCCCCAAACTCAATAAAAATTAGATAATAACTACCAATATAATCATATAAACAATAATTATAACTAAAACATCCCCAAAGGCTCAAAGTTGAACAAGTTAAGATTTTGGGTATACCTTACTTTAGGCCTGAATTAGAGAGAGGAGGGGGTTGTTTTGAGTGATTTTGTTAGCCGACATGATAGCTGACAGCAAGGGAAAGTTGGGGCAGTTGGGAGGTGGCTGAAAAAATGGCCGAAAACCACCAAAAAAGGTAGCACAATGAGCAGCAGCTACTGCCTCTGTTTTCTGCAGAGTGTGTGAGGTAGAGAGAGAAAAGAGAGGAGAGGAATGTGTGTGTGAGTGATTTACTTGGTTAAGAATGAATAGAAAATTACTTGGCTGATTTTTAAGCCTCCAAAAATATCCTTTCGCTAATTAAAATTGTGCATAAATGATAGCAATTAACATAATTTGATTGCTCCAAAAAATTTTCAGGCCAAAATTTGAGCTTAATGGAATTAGGCCATAATTTGGGCCCAATGAATTGTGCCAAAATAAATGAATTCAGGTCCAAGTTTTTGCATAGCTAAAACTTAAAATTTTGTGACGTTAT
The DNA here is from genome assembly GCA_029747015.1 of Carnegiea gigantea. Lineage (NCBI taxonomy): Eukaryota > Viridiplantae > Streptophyta > Magnoliopsida > Caryophyllales > Cactaceae > Carnegiea > Carnegiea gigantea. The sequence continues at coordinate 484,104 of JAKOGI010000368.1, read as the reverse complement.
GTTAATTTAACACTCAATCATAATTACCGAGGCCTACTATCAATTCACATAAAATTTAATTAATCAACGAAACTTGAATTAACAAGCAATGAAACTTGAATCGCAAAACGGGACCTAAATGAAATATCCCCCAACTGGGATGATTAAATATGATAAATAAAAGCGGAGAATTTAAATGATATAAGGTAATTCGATAAACATATAAATGAATGTAATTGATTTAATAAAAATGATTTAGTTAAACAAATAACCATGAGTGATTAAATCAATAAACATGATTAATTAAATGAATAAACATGATTAATTAAATAAATAAACATTATTAATTAAATAAATAAATATAATTTAAATAAATAAATATGGATTAGGGTTGGGGTGTTACAGGTTTCAACCTTCACTGTACCCAAAATCATATATATTAATACACCTCAATAAAACTCTCAAATCCTGGGCAAAACAGACAGAGCTTTGCCTAAAACCTGACTAAAACTCAGCCTAAAGCCACACAATAGATACCTGAAATAGAGAGAAATACTTCAATAGCTCAATGGCCACACGCCGGAGTTCGTAACTCAATGGATCTCACATCCGGAGTGCACAATTGCAAAAATTTAAACAAATGATTGAGTCATTCGAATGGAAATAGTTCCTCCATATATGCCCATACATATGAACTTAGAGTCAATAACTCATTTAACTGGCCCAACATAACTCATATACGCATTGATAGCTAACTCATAAACACCTTATAGCTCACAATGGCCCCTAAAACCTTAGCTCTAATACCAAATCTGTAACGCCCCCAAATTGCTAATTACTTGATTCATAGATAACTGCAATCGAATACTTAATGATGAAAGGCACTACCGCCATCCTGATAAGGATAAGGCTCACTGAAACTATTCAATCTTACAACTCATGTTCACAATCACAACATCTACTAAACTGAAACACTCCAAGTCCAAAGTCCATAATAGTTCAACTTCAATACAATCGACTTAATCATATCATGTGCTAACTAGCACTCCACACTGCACAAGTATATTGAAGATAGACCCAACTTGACCTTGAGGTCGATCCCAACATTCAAGCTATGCTGAATCCATTGTGAGCATCTGATGACTTCCAAAAGGGCTTGCTAAACGGAGAAACATGGGATACTTCATCACCTAAAATGGAAAACATGAAAACCATTTAAAAATGTGAGATAAAACTTAATACATGTATCCTTGTATTGTAAAATGAACATAGAAATGCTGTTGATGGGTCCCCACCTTTGTAAATCATTTAGTTCGCAATAACAATAGAAATGAAAGTAATATAAAACTAAATTGCTCATTACTATTTGGATGTGAACCCATTGCAATGATATGATCTATACATAGGCAGACACTTACCAATCTGATCAAGTCTTGGCCTGAAACCACGCGGGTAAATGATGGGCCAACGCCCTATAGATGATAACTAATGGGATCACAAGTTAAATGGCAAATCACTGTATAAACTAAATCATTGATAAACTTATTAAGAGTCGTAACTTTGTATACATATTCTGCTTTCTGAAGATACAGGTAATGGACGTACCTTGAGTCTTTAAAAATGTCATCTGACTTAATAAATATGTTCTGACGTGATAACACTTATGCATAATGGGAAACGATAACTAGGCCTTGACTCTGTTTCATAAATGCCACTACAGATATGTGTAGTTAGTAAATGATACTCACATAACTTGTAATTTTGATAGAAATTCAGTAAGTAACTCACATAACTTGTAAGATAGGTTATACTAAGATAACCACAGAACTGGATAATTGAAAATAATTAATCTAATGTAAAGTTAAATGAAAGTAAAATAAATCACAATAAGATAGATGAGATCAAAAAGGAAAAGGCCTTGATGGTGACAAATGAAAGAGTGGTTTTAGCCTTTTCTGAGATAGGTTGCTGATATAGGTTTAACGCTCACTAAGATATCGCTTGGTTCAAGATAACAGCGAGCGCACTAGATTGTCTTGATAAATACATTTGATGCATTCTGAATTAAGAATTGAGTAAGTAATAAAGGTTTGATGTTAAGAGAGATATATCTTAGTTTAAAATAGCATAAACTACAATAACTTGGAGTGATAAATATGATTTCTGAGTCAAAAATTCTCCCCACTTCCCATATTGCATTCACGAGTCCATTAAATACAGTTTTCCACCCCAAATAGATTATTAATCCTAGTGAAAGCTATTGAACTCCCCAGCTTGGTACTTTCTTTGTAATATCCATAAGTGAATCAAAACTCATAATTAGGCTCCCAAAATGCATGTTTCTCTTCTTTTCTCTCACAAATCAAGCTGAAAACCCCAACGAAATCCTTGAATATTTATTTCATGGCTAATGTTTTAGTAAAGGAAAAGTAAAAGCATAATAGGGGCTTAGAAAGAATGACTCGTAAGTTGGTCTCCCGATCTTTAATTGAGACCCAATATCCTAATATCGAAAGCTTAAGAAGTCCCAAAAAACTTTCATTTAGAAACCAAGCATGATTCCTACCATAGGATTCCAAAATGGGGCTAGAACATAAGTATGTCAGTTTTGGTCTAACCTGCACAGTTCTCGTAAAATGACCATAACAATGTCTATAGAACTCACATTAAGGTAATTCAAAAGGAATTTAAAAGATAACTCATTGACCTATCTACCTACCAAAAATGATAATTTTTCAGAGGGCCGATCATTACTAGTTTAATCTCAAATTCACCCCTATTTTTTGCCATTTTCAGCCCTCACTATTTTTGCTTTCTCTTCTTTTTTTACATAAATCCTTACTTAAAATTATTCCAAATCACCAAAAACATCACCATAATAATCAATAAAACTAAAGATTATAAAATCACATACAAAACAATACAAATCCATTACTTGACTTAAGCTAACTTGATCATGACAAACCCCAACCTTAACATGCTTCAAGCTCAATTTCCACCATGATCAACATCCCTAAAGTCGATAGAATTTGCATGATAAAATCTTTTTGATCTCAAGAGCATGAATCATAACTAAAACAATCATAAAATCAAAAATACATCATTTACAACATTAAATCTACTTTGTGTATCAAAGATCACAACAAGCAAGTAAAACAAGCTCAAACTCATACTTACTTAATTTCAAGTCACTTGATAATGTTCTTGATCAAATACCCATAACTTTGAACATCGCCAAACTTAATAAAAATTACATAACAACTATCAATATGATCATATGAACAGTAATTATAACTAAACATCCCCAAAAGCTCAAAATAGAACAAGTTAGGGTTTTGGGTATATCTTACTTTAGGCTTGAATTAGAGGGAGAAGCGGGTTGTTTTTAGTGATTTTGGTGGCAAACATGATGGCTGGCAGTAAGGGGAAGTCAGAGCAGTTGGGAGGTGGCCAGAAAATTGGCCACAAACCGCCAAAAATGGCAGAATAAGGCGCAACAACTGCTGCCTCTATTTTCTACAGAGAGCGTGAGGTAGAGAGAGAAAAGAGAGAAGAGGAATGTGCGTGTGAGTGTTTTATTTGGTTAAGAATGAATGAAAAATTACTTCTGATTTTTAAGCCTCCAAAAATATCCTATAGTTGATTAAAATTTGGCCCAAATGATAGCAATTAACTTAATTTAATTGCACCAACATTTTCGAGCCAAAATTTGAGCCTAATAGAATCGGGCCATAATTTGCGCCCAATGAACTGGGCCAAAATAAATGAATTCGAGTCCAAGATTTTGCGTAGCTAAAACATAAAATTTTGTAACGTTATGGAAAATAATTTAATGCTCAATCATAACTATCGAGGCCTACTATCGATCCAACTGAAATTTAATCAATCAACGAAATTTGAATTAATAATCAATGGAACTTAAATTGCAAAATCGGGCCCAAATGAAATATTCCCCAACCGGGATGATTAAATATGATAAACATGATTAATTAATTAAATAAGTATGATTTAAATAAATAAATATGGGTTAGGGTTGGGTCGTTATCGTCTTCCCCTCTCAAAGATTTTTGTCCTCAAAACTTATGATTTTGATCATGTATGCTATGGCACCTCAAGTATGGATAGTTGGTTTCCACAGCTTCCTTCCAAAAAGGTGTGATTAGCCCAAACTGCATAGCTGCTTAATCCTGCGATCGAGTATCTAGAACCTCAATGACTTCACCGGCTTGATTACTTTAGTTCAAAATTGATATTCTCTTCAAAAGAAAAACTTGTTACTGCAAAGAAGGTACTCTACTCTACTGGTTCGCTGTCTTGACCACTAATAAGTATGAAAACCATTGCATTTCCTAATAAGTATTCTGATACTAACTCATAAAACCCAATGTAACGAAGACTCAATTATCTCTGATATCCAGTCTCTTGACACATTTAACTAGAGAAGCCCTTTGAAATACTTTATATATCATACAAACTTTGATTGTCTTCTTCTTTGGTCAAAATGACCATATGATTCTTGTGTAGTCCTCTGTGTCACCTTAACATGTACTTGAACTGTCTCATTATTCTCGATGCTTCTTCTGGCTTACTCTAGCACCGCTAGACATTGTTTGAGATTATGCCTTTATCAAAAAGTCCTCATCTGATGTTCTTAATGCACCCCATGATCGTCCGTCATATGACAAGTCTAAGATCTGCTCTAAGTCCGAATTAGACGCTAGAATAAACATTGTCGGAGATAAAGATGATGGAATTGGTAGTCAAGTGAGTCATTTGGAACCAAAAAAAATAAAAAATGAGGCTAGAAAATATTTATGAAGGAGCGATTAACATGGGGTGGTTAGAATAAAGATAACCATAAGTGTATAATGAATTCTGAAATATAATGCCACAAGAATTGTGGTTTATAAATATGCATCATAAAGGGTCTAATAAATAATCAGCCAAGGAGAAAGATGGTCCGGTTATACTCAGGTTTAACTGATGAATTAGAAATAAGATGACAAGCAATAGAGCTTCAACTAGGTGACTCTATAGCCACAAGCAACAAGATAAGTACAATAGGTGGATGGGATAAGCAATGTGCAATAAATAGACAGATAGATTGGATACACAAATTGTAATAGATAGATAAATAGATTGGATAAGCAAGGTGTAATGGATAGATAAATGGATTGGGCGAGCAAAATGCCAATAGATAGATAAATAGATTAAGCAAGCTACAATTAGAACATGCCCTTGCTCATATGAAGCCAATTCGAGTACAACAACATGATTAAATAGAGAATGCGGAAGTTTACTTGTTAGAATATAAGATATATGCGCGGGAGTTGAATTTCAAAATAAGGAGAGTAAGGGAATTATGACAATGGCAATCACCCACCCCAATGAGAGTTGAATTACATTATGAATTTAGAACAAGTTATATGAGGTTATCATTATGAATAAATGAGATGTAAGGTAGATGTGTGAATTGGCTCTCAGCGGAATGAATTATAACTCATGATCATGAAATAAAGATGGTGAAGGTCGAGAGCACTGAAATGTTGACAAGCATATAAAGTCGATCAAAAATGTATTGCACATTTAATAATAGGTTTGCAATGACATGGAAGATCACACTAATAGGAAATATCATGTTGAAATGCGAGAGAGATTAAACAATGTTGGATAGTATCAAGTTTTGAAGATGAGACAAGCAAACAATTACAAGAATGACTATAAATAGGTATTCTTGCAAAAGATAAACTATGGTTACATGGTTTAGATGTGATATCCAGACCTCAAATCATTCCTAGAAAAGATATCTATCGTTAGCAGTTAATCCCATAAATCATCCATTTCAGGTATAGGGCACTTGTTTTTGATAGCGATCTTGTTCAACTCTCTGTAAGTAGTACACAACCATAAAGCTTTGCGTTCCTTTTTCACACATATAAAACTAGGTTTCCCACAGTGACACACTTGATCAAATAACTCCCTTCTATAACAACTCATCTTATTAAATCTTTAGTTCTTTGAACTCTGTTGAGGGTAATGATAGGGGCCCTGAAAATGGATTAAGCACCTAGAACTAGATTGATCTAAAAATCAATATTTCTTAGGGAAAAAGAGTCCTGAAAATCCTCAGATGAAACATCTCTAAATTCACAAACTATAATTATGGATAACTATAGATCGAGTATGGTTGGTATATCACTAGTATTCAATGTATTACTCACACGATGACTCGCTTGCACAGTGTAATTACGGTAGAAATAGGGTTTTTCTTCCCTCAGTCCATAGAAACACGTGTGTAGTCTTTCCTCATTTCTCAAGCTAACCTTAAGGTTTACAAGTCATCTTTTATAAGTACACAGTCAGTTCATCTCCATAATGATAACAAGGTCTACCAATCAAACTAGATTAAATGTCCAATGAATATGGTTCCAGCAATACCAATAGAGGCATATTTATAAAAGATAACACATTCGACCGCCTACTGGTCTCAGTAAATTTAACTGACAAGGGAACAATCTGAAGTGTACAGAGATGTAACCACACCATGAACTCTTACGAATACATTTCTTTATTGGTTATAAAGAACCGACGTGTAAGTTGAATGAATAAAAGAACGAAGAATCATAATGAAAAAAGCAAGGCATATAAATGACCTTCACATATAAGACATGTAGTTTATTTGTGATGGTCATGATAGTAAAGTAAATGAAAGACATTATGAAGTTGAGAGGGAATATTAAGTACTGGAGGTGAAGAAATCTAACAGATTATCAAAGAGGCATTTAAAAAATCATATGGTACCTGTATGTGAGTAAAATGAAGAAGATAAGGGTCAACACCACCACAAGGGAAATTTTATTCATCTGGTGTTTGAAAGGCCAATACATCAAGATAAAGAAGTCAATTTTATAACTGAACATGATGGCATACATCATTAATAACACATTCTATAGTAAATAAAAGTCTTGGGTAGGCATATAAACTCCAAAACTTCTTGCAGATGAAAATAGTACAAATCATTATTTATCACTAATAAGATAGGCTATACTAGTAAAGAAAGGATTGCCAAAATAACTCTAGCAACGACATGCAGTCACGGCCATAGAGTAGTATGACAACATGATGTTACGGTGCTATAGAAACAAGAACAATATGGACACCCTTAATTGCTGAAAAGGCGATCAATGACTGGGTCTAAAGCAACCAAAGGATTTGCAAGCAATAAATGAATAGTACCTAGGTAGAAGAAAGGAGTTAAAGTAGGTGCCAATAAAAATATAAACATAGTGGTGACTAAACTGTAAGTAGAATGGATCAAATATGGTTAGAAAGAACTGTAAATCACATAGTAACGTAGAGGGTCATTGTAGGCTCCATTATGAAAATAGAGAATTAAACGATTATGATTGTCAGGGTTTAAATCGCCTATAAGAAAGGTTGCTTATATATGTTTAAGGAACTCCCCACAGACTACACATGAGATTTTCCATAAATACTCCATTACAAATCATAAGAGTGTTAGTAGCAAAGAAATGATGCCTCTGAACAACTCAAGGTAACTAGGGCAAAAATAAGTCAATGACAGGAAGAAATGGGAACATTGATGAGATAAGGTCCCAATGTCAAGAATGGCAGTTTAATCTTACTCGTACCACCCATATAATACCAAGTAGCACACCATAAGCTGCTAACTGTTATCATCGGATATAAGCACTCATTGTAACATTCATCTCATACTGATTCACCTCAAAGATATTGCGCTACAAAGTATTTCCTTATCTAAAGCTTTATATCTAACTTAACACTGTACTAATCCCTTAAGAAGTTGCAAATGGCATCCACAGATAGGGTTTCAACCATCACTGTATCCAAGCTAAGGTATATTAACACACCTCAATAAAACTCTCAAATCCTGGGTAAAACGGACATAGTTCCACCTAAAAACGGACTAAAACTGGGCTTAAACCCTTATAGTAGATATCTGAAATAGAGAGAAACACTTCAATAGTTCAACGGCCACATGCTGGAGTTCATAACTGAACAGGTCACACATCCGGAATGCACGATTGTAAAAATTCAAACAACTGAGAGAAATGAAACATAAAACCCAACTCCCAGATAAATGAGAGCATGCCTCACTAACAGGTCAGCCAAATGGTTCCACACTCTATCTTGCTAATGGTCGAATCTCAAGATATTACCAAATGATTGGGTCACCAAAATGGAAATGGTTCCTCCTTATGTGCCCATACGTATGAACTTATAGTCAATAGCTCAATTAACTGGTCCAACATCACTCATACACACCTTGATAGCTAACTCATAAACACTTGATAGCTCATAGTGGCCCTCAAAACCTTAGCTCTAATACTGAATCTGTAACGCCCCCAAAATGCTAATGACATGATTTACAGGAAATTGCAGTGGAAGACTTAATGGTAGAAGACGCTACCACCATCCTGATGAGGACAAGGCTCACTGAAACCATTTACTTTTGCAACTCATGTTCAAATCACAATATCTATTAAACTAAAACACTCCAATACCAAAGTCCATAATAGTTCAACTTCAATACAATCGACTTAATTATACCATGTGCTAATCGCACTCCACACTACACAAGTATGTTGAATATAGACCCAACTTCACCCTAAGGCCAATCCCAACATTCATGCTTTGCTGAATCCACTGTGAGAATCTGATGACTTCCAAAAAGGCTTGCTAAATGAAGAACCATGTGATACTTCATCACCTAAAATGAAAAACATGAAAATAGTTCGAAAATGTGAGCTAAAACTCTGTACATGCATTCCTGTACTGTAAAATGAGCGTCAAAACACTGTTGATGGGTACCTGCCTTTGCAATTCATTTAGTTCGCAATAAGAATGAAAATAAAAGCAATATAAAATGGAATTGCTCGTTATTATCTGGATGTGAACCCGTTGCAATGATATGATCTACACATAGGTGTACACCTGCCAATCTGACCAAGACTTGGCCTTAAGGCGGGCGGGTAAATGATCGGCGGGCGCCCTATAGTTGATAACTAATGGGGTCACAACTTAAATGACAAATCACTGTATTAACTGATTCATTGATAACTCATTAAGAGTTGTAACTTGGTAAACATGTTCTGCTTTCTGAGGATACAGGCAATAAACGTAACTTGAGTCTTTAAAAATGCATCTGACTTGATAACACTTATGCACAATGGGGAACGATAACTAGGCCTCGACTCTATTTCATAAATGCCACTGTAGATATGTATAGTCAGTAAATGACACTCACGTAACTTGTAATTTTGATAGAAATTCAGTAACTCACATAACTTCTAAGAGAGGTTATGCTAAGATAACCCCAAAACTGGATAGTTGAAAATAATTAATCTAATATAAAGTTAAATAAAAGTAAGATAAACCACAGTAAGATAGATGAGATTAAAAAGGGAAAGGCCTTGATGGTGATAAATTGAAGAGTGGTTTTGGCCTTTTCAGAGATAGGTTGCTGATATAAGTTTAAGGCTCACTGAGGTATTGCTTGGTTCTAGATAACAGCGAGTGAACTAGATTGCCTTGATAAATACATTTGATACATCCTGAATTAAGAATTGAGGAAGTAATAAATGTTTCAGGCCAAGAGAGATATATCTTACTTCAAAATAGCATAAACTGCAATCTTGGTCAGATAAATATGGTTTTTGTGTCAAAAATTCTCCTCACTTCCTTTATTTTATTTAGAAGTCCATTAAATACAGTTTTTCACCCCAAATAGATTATTGATCTCAATGAAAGCTATTAAACTCCCCAAACTTGGTACTTTCTTTGTAATATGCATAAGTGATTCAAAACTCATAACTAAGCTCCCAAAATGCATGTTTCTCTTCTTTTCTCCCATAAATGGAGCTAAAAACCCCAATAAAATCCATGAATATTTATTTCATAGCTAATATTTTAATAAAGGAAAAGTAAAATCATAATAGGGGCTTAGAAAGAATGACTCATAACTTAGTCTTCCAATCTCCGATTGAGACCCAATTCACGAAAAACTTTCATTTATAACACCAAGCATGACTCCCACCATAGGGCTCCCAAAATGGGGCTAGAACATAAGTATACAGTTTGAGTCTAACCTACACAGTTTTCATAAAATGATCATAACTTCGTCCACGGAACTCGGATTAAGGCAATTCAAAAGGAATTTGAAAGCTAACGCACTGACCTATCTACCCACTAAAAATCATAATTTTTCAAGAGGCTTATCATTACCCATTTAATCTCAAAGTTACCCCTGCTTTCTGCCATTCCCAGCCCTCACTGTTTTTACTTTCTCCTCTTTTTTCACATAAATCCTCACCTGAAATCATTCCAAATCACCAAAAACATCATCTTAATCATCAATAAGACTAAAGATTACAAAATCATATACAAAATAATACAAATCCATTACTTGACTTTTCCTAACATACTTCAAGCTTAATTCCACCATGATCAACATCCCCACAGTCATAGAATTTGCATGATAACATCTATTTTGAACCCAAGAGCATGAATCATAACTAAAACAAACATAAAACCAAAAATATATCATTCACAATATTAAATCCAATTTTTGTATCAATGATTACAATAAGCAAGTAAAATAAGCTCAAACTCATATTTGCTTAATTTCAGGTCACTTGATAATGTTCTTGATCAAATACCCATAACTCCAAACATCTCCAAACTCAATCAAAATTGCATAATAACTATCAATTTGATCATATAAACAATAATCATAACTAAAACAACTCCAAAAATGCAAAATAGAACAAGTTAGGGTTTTGGGTATACCTTACTTTAGGCTTGAATTAGAGGGAGGAGGTGGCTATTTTGAGTGATTTTGGTGGTTGGACATGATAGCTGGCCGCAAGGAGAAGCAGGGGCAGTTGGGAAGTGGCCGAAAAAGTGATCGAAAACCCGCAAAAATGGCGGCACAATGGGCAGCAGCTACTGCCCCTATTTTCTACAGAGTGTGTGAGGTAGAGAGAGAAAAGAGAGAAGAGGAATGTGTGTGTGAGTGTTTTACTTGGTTAAGAATGAATGGAAAATTACTTGGCTGATTTTTAAGCCTCTAAAAATATCCTTTTGCTAATTAAAATTGGGCACAAATGATAGCAATTAAATTAATTTAATTGCACCAAAATTTTCAGGCTAAAATTTGAGTCCAATGGAATTAGGCCATAATTTGGGCCTAATGAATTGTGCCAAAACAAATGAATTCGGGCCTAAGTTTTTGCGTAGGAAATGGTTCCTCCATATATGCCCATACATATGAACTTATAGTCAATAACTCATTTAACTTGGCCAATGTAACTCATACACACCTTGATAGCTAACTCATAAGCACTTTATAGCTCACAATTGCCCTTAAAACCTTAGCTCTGATACCAAATTTGTAACGCTCCCAGATTTCTAATTGCTTGATTCATAGATAACCATAACCAAATACTTAATGATGGAAGGCACTACCATCGTCCTGATAAGGACAAGGCTCACTGAAACCATTCAATCTTGCAACTCATGTTCACAATCACAACATCTACTAAACTGAAACACTCTAAGTCCAAAGTCCATAATAGTTCAGCTTCAATACAATCAACTTAATCGTACCATGTGTCAACTAGCATCCCACACTGCACAAGTATGTTGAAGATAGACCCAACTTGACTGTGGGATCTGTAATAGTCCGACCCTAAATAATGTTTGTTTATTTAATTAAGTCATGTTATTAATTTTTCACATTTATTTATCTCATTTAAACATCCCAATTGGGAGAATTCATTTTGGGCCCCACTTTGTAATTCGAGTTTCATTTACCGTACAAATTTCGGAAAGATCGATAGTAGGCCTCGATAAATATGATTTAAAACATTAAATTATTTTTTATGACATCACCAAAAATTTAATTTCGAACTACAAAAAATTTTATCGCATACGGTTTGGCTTCCTTTCCGAACCCAAGCTTATCTAAGCCCAAATTTAGGCCCAACAAGTTGCTAGTCCTTCTGTTTAATTAATTACCATCATTAGACTTGATTTACCATTAACTAAAGTATCTTTTGAAGGTGAAATTTCAGCCAAGTAATTTCCTTACTTCAATTGCAACCAAGTAAACACAACACACAAAAAAATCACAAGATACTTTCCTCTCTCTTTCTCTCCATTCTCTGCTGCTGCACATCTGCCTATTCTGCCACCTTTTTGCCCTTTGCTGCCACCAACAGCCACCAAGTTAGACACCAGCTAGCCACCCCCAACACTCCCCCCAGCCACCAGCCACATCCCCTCATCCTTCAAGCATCATTCACACCTTCTTTTGCAAGCACAAAGTGCGTAAACTTCAATCCGTATCATTCTGATTTTTGTTTTTGATTCCCGTCATCATTAGTTTTTATTGTTGATCATGCAATTTTGATAAGAGTAAGAGCTATCCTTGAAGTGTTTAAGTGTTGATTAAGCATGAAAGCATGTGGGAGTTGAGATTGATCATGATCATGCTAGTTTAAGTTTGAAGTGATGAATTTGAATTATTTTGTATTTAATTTGGTAATCTTTATCATCATAAATGATTATGATAATGTTGGTGTGGTTTTGGACGGGTACAGAGTGATTTTAGTGGGGGATTATGTCAAAAAAAGCTTACAAATAAGTGCTGTTATGCTATAAACAGACCCAAAATAGGGGTGACTTTGGGAATAAACTGGTACTGATTTGCCCATCCAAAAATTGTGATTTTTGGTTGATATCTAGAGGAGGATGTTAGCTTTCAATGGGCTCTAGAATTACGCAATGTTGAGTTGTGTGGACAAAGTTATGATTAATTTACTGACGACTATGCAGAATACATCGAAACTGGGAGCATTTGTGAGCAGGGGACTTTATGGAAAAACTTGTATTGATTGGGTCATTTAAAAATTGCATTTTTGGTATGTGGATAGATCTATGATTTATCTTTCAAATGCCCTTTTAATCACCTTAGTCTGAGTTCTGTGGAAAAAGTTATGGTCATTTTGCGACAACTGTACAGATTGGACTGAAATTAGGTACATTTGTGTTCTACCCTAATTTTAGGGACCTTACTATCTGAATCATGCCTTGTGTCCTAAATAAAAATTTTTATTGAACATTATAAGATTTTTGTATTGGGGTTTTGTATCTCAATTGGAGGTCGGAACTAAAAGATATGGATTTTCTAAAGTAGACCATCAAACGGTATTATGTGAAGAAAGGAATCAATTCTTAATGGATAAAACTGAGGTTATTTGAGCCTTTATGAACCTCACAATACCCCTCATGGTATTAAATATTCTATTATCCATTTCAGAATCATTACACAGTCTATTATCCATTTTTGAAGTATTACACTTTTCATTATCCATTTTAGAAATATCAGAAACCCATATTTCATTTATATCAATTGAAATCTTTTTATTAGCAGCTCAATCATTCCAATTGGTCTATTTTGTATCAGTTTGTTATATTTCAAGTTCAATAACCCTAACTGATTTACTTTTCCGATCATTTTAGTTTAACTTGCCTTATATTGAATTATTGGGATTGTAGAAGTCTTTTTAATTAATCAATTTTCGTTAAAGTTATAAATTATGGCAGCGAACATGCTTTACTAACTACATTTATCTATAATGATATCTCTTAAACAGCGTTGGGGTCTAGTCTATCATTTTCCTTTGTGCATACGTATTATTAAGTGAAATATTATTTTAAAGACTTCAGGTACGTCTATTCCCTGTATCTTTAGAAATCAGAGTGTATTTATCAACGTTATCATGTTTTGATAAGTACATCAATAAATCAATTTATACAGTGATTTATCAATTAATTAGTGACCCCATCAGTTATCATCTATAGGGCATTCGCCCTTCAGTTGCCCGTGCGGCTTCAGGCCAGGTCCCCGATCAGTTTGGTAGGTGTACACCTATCCACAGATCGTAACAGTATCAAAGGATTCACTATCAAATAATAATTAGCAATGCAGTTTTACATTTAGCTGAATCACTGTTTTAGCTTAAAGAGAATTGCAAAGCGGCGGCCCAAACGATTTATCCAGATATCATTTAACAATTCAGGAATGCATGTATTGAGCTTCGACTCACAGTTTGAAATGTTTTTCATTTTTTATTTTAGGTAAATGCTCAAAGAACTACCCTCGTGCTAGCAACCCAGCTAAAGAAAATAAGTCAATCAAGGAAACCTGGATGGATCAATAGTGATATAGTGGATCCATACTTTGAAACTGTATTTTGAATTCTTCATTGAACGAAGATGTAGATTATATAGTGAATTATTTTACTATAGTTTATAAACCTTACGTTGGTTAACACTTGATTGTAAATGGTAGATCATGTGTGAATGTTGAGGCTATGCTTGACTATCTTATTTTTACTACACATACTGCAAGCCTTGTCCTTTAGATAGCGGTAACGCCCCAATCATTGAGTTTATCAGTTATAATTGAGGAATTTATGAAGAAGAATACAAACAGTGAAACATGTTTAATCTGGGGGTGTTATAGATTTGGTATCAGAGCCAGGTTGAGATTTTTTGGGATATAGAGTATAGAGTTAAGATACTGAGAAAGTTGGTTAGTGAGGAATGGGGATTATTATGATATCCTTGGAGATTTGTGACATTGGTAATGTTTGCTTATCTCACACATATTCTACTCGTATATTCTTCTTTGTCAGATGGATCCATATAATGTGTATATAGTTTGATCTCAAGGATCAGATTCGAGGGTGATTTTGAACAATAAGTTAAGGGTGTTCCAATGCATTAAGGTATGTATGGCCATATGAGTCACCCATCTGAATGGTATGTCGTCCTGTAGCTGGAGTTGTTTACTTTTGGGATGTAAACCCTTGCACTCCGGGTGTGTGGCCCGTAGAGTTGTGGTCTCCGGTGTATAGCCATTGAGCTTGATTTGATATCCTTTTGCACTTCTATTCAATGCAGGGGATTTGATGTAAGGCTTTAAGTATGAAAAATGGCCAATTTATAGGCAAAACTCTGTCCGTTTCGGCCCAGGAATTTAAGAATCACTAAGACTCCTAGCCTTAGAGTTGGAGGCTGTTATAGATGTGTCCTATGAAGAGCCCTTTACTCATTTTGAGGTTTAAATGCTTGGGAAAAACTAAGCATGGGCAGAATACACAAGTTTAATCAACTCAATAGTTTTGATCAGTGCACAAGGACCAACCTTGAAGTAACTTTTCTCCATGATCAACACAATTTACACAAGGGTTTTCCATCCTGACCTTAAGATTAAGGAGATACCATTCATATAAAACAACTTTCAAGTGGATTAGAGGTCATTTGGTTATTCAAAACTGTTAGACAAGTCAAAGTCTGCAAATTGGGCAGAATCCTAATGCACAAGGTTTGAGTTTAGCCTACTTGCAGCCTATGCATTCCATCAGATAGGGATGTTTTATTAGTCTATGTCAAAGTACAGAAAGTAAGCCTTCCAATAACCTATGTTGTAGCACATTTCGAGACTACGTGGTCAATGAGATTTAGCCTAGAAGTTTGATGGTACAGACTATCTAAGAGTGGGTACCTGCAACTTTAAGCATATATGTCCTCCCCATATGGGTGTCATTTTGTGCATTTCTTTTTATCCAAGTGGTAATGACTTCAATATGCATCATTGATTATAAATATTTTCTTCTATAACCCAAGAATTCCATCTAAGCGAGCTATATGGGGGTTCTTGATGTAGTATCTAAACTCTTGTACGCAGTCCATTGACTCCGCCTCTATTTGTGAAGTAGGCATTACTCTTGAAAATATTTCACTGTACTTTCGGGTAACATACCATTTATCATTGTCTTTGTTGGATTATCAACAACAACTATCTAGATATTCCTCACTTTGATTAGGGGATTCATCTTTTTGTCTTTATGGCATCTTCCCATCCAGTTGCACCACCATTCATTCTCATGTCATATCTTCATCAGTTTTGACCACTGTTTTCTGTTTTCAAGAGCCCAATTACTGCTCTAGGTAGATTATGATTGGGTTGCACCCATGTCAATAGATGATAATTTTACAGCATGCCTGAACAGAAGGTAGATCTTAACTACACTTTGTATAGGGGTTGATTATTGTCTAACTTATGGAATCCATTGCTAAGGGAAACGCAATGTGTCTACCTTTTTGACTGATACAATCCAAGTTTCCTTCAGAAGATTAGTTGCATAAAACTTAAGTTTGACAATCAAAATCCTTGCCATGCATTTGGATTGTGTCAGTGAGAAATTTTGATGGGTTACTGCTCCTTGGAAAAATGTCTTCAGCTGACTCATACTAAAGAACTCTAGAGTAGAAAGTATGACCCAGTGGAACCTTAAGAATGGATTCGAGGAGTGGAGAAAGTTTTCACTGTAACAGAGATTCCAGGGGATAAAAGGGTGAATATTGAAACATTTTATCTAACTAGTGGAACCACTATTTGTTGGAATACTATTAAGAATAGGCTCGTAGGGTTTGGTTTTACTTGAAGCAGATTTGTGGAAGAATTAACCACAGCACTCCTGAGTGCCAAGTGGGAACTAACAAATGTATGTGGTGTGGTAGCCAGATCAACTCATTGTTGCCTGTTCCCAAAGACTGAATGCTGTAGACAAGGATTCTTACCTTTAAGGCCCGTAGCTGTAGGAAGGGATCATATGTTGTACAAGAAGAAAGCTGTCATATCTGGTACGGTAGATTCAATTGCTACTCATTTATTTATATTCACACGATCGGTCGAGCAAGTGAATCTTGAGAATAAGGTGGTAGAAACCAATTATGGAATCAAGTTATCCAATGACTTTAGAGTTGAGTGTTCTACCTCTCATAAATTTGTTTCAATTACAATTGGTGGGATAGTATTTCCCTGAAGTTCTGATCTAATTTGACTCGTTAGACTTTGATATCATGCTGAAAATGAGTTGGTTATATATTTATGGCGTCAAGATAGATTGTGAGGACCCCAAAGTTATTTCAAGAGATGAACAAGGGAGAAAAACATGTTTCATGGTTAAAGGGAGGAAAAATATGCCCTTTAAATTTTGTTACAAAAACAAATGAGCTCTTATGTAAAGGATATGTTGTGTATTGGTGTTATGCTACTAGCATTCAACCAAAGGAACAAAAAGCAAAAGATATCCCTATAATTTGCGAATTGAAAGATGTTTTCCTAAAAAGCTATAAGGATTTTCCCCCCAAAAGAAATTGATTTTGAGATTGAATTAATCCCTTATGCTCAACCTATCTCCAAAACCCCATATCGTATGACCCCAGTTGAGCTTAAAGAACTGATGATTCTATTAGAGAAGTTATGACAGAAGGGATTTATCATACCAAGCATGTCGCCATAGGGTACCCCAATTCTATTTGTAAAGAAGAAGAATGGAACCTTGAGGTTATGTATTGATTATAGAAAGCTGAACAAGATCATCATCAAAAACGCATACCCATCGCCCCAAGTAGATGACTTGTTTTATCAACTGTAGGGAGCAGGAGTCTTATCTAAGATTGATTTGAGGTCAGGGTACCATCAACTTGGGATTATACATGAAGACATTCCTAAAATCACACTAAAGACACTGTTTGGGTCACCATAAATTCACTGTGATGCCTTTTGGCCTAATCAATGGCCCTGCAGCCTTTGTGGACCTCATGAATAGAGTTTTAAATCATATCTAGACAAGTTCTGGCGGTGTTTATAAACGATATCTTGAAATACTCCAAGGATGAAGATGAGCATATTCTTCATTTGAGGACAATGTTATAAACCTTGAAAGAACATCAATTACATAGCAAATACAAGAAGCAGGAGTAGTGTTAGAAGCAATGGTATTTTTGAAACGTATGGTTTCAAAGGAAGAGATTAAGGTTGATTTGCAAAAGATGAAAGCAGTTATAAAGTGCTCAAGACCCACCAATGAACTGAGATTAGAAATCGTTTGACTTTAGTAGGGAATTATCGAGTTAAGGAAGGATTTGACAAATATTGCCCTCCCTGACCAATTTGTTGAAGAAAGCTATAAAGCTAGCAAGAAGTTAAACTGGTGGCTTATGCCTCCTAACAACTCAAGCCTTATGAGAAGAATTACCTACCCATGATATGGAGTTAGCAGCTGTAGTTTTTGCAGTGAAAATTTGGAGACATTACATATATAGAGTACCATGCAAAATCAATACTGATCATCAAAGTTTGAAATATATCTTCTCTCAAAAGAAGCTCAGTCTACATGAAACATTAGTTGTGGAAAACCCAATGTCAACCAAGAAAGAGAAATATTGTGGCAGATACCCTGAATAGAAGGCACAAGATACCTTGAACACTATAGTAACTACTCAACTGAATCTTTTGAGAGAACTTGAGGACTTGGACATTCAATTAGTGTCACAGAGGAAGACGAATGTTCAAATGTCGGCACTTACCTTACAGCCCTCCCTAATGGAGGAAATTAGAGTGAATCGGGATGATGATCTTGAGCTCCAAAGAATAAAGCAAAACCTTGAGAAAGGGATTCAATTTCAATGGAATTTATCATGGGATTCCCTCAGATATAGTGTATGGCCGAGATCAGAGATTTCAAGCCTGTTATGGCAAGCACTTCAAAGAGCCTTTAGAACTAGATTGAACTTTTACAGTTCTTATCATCCTGAAACAAATGGGCAAGCATATAGAAATATCAATGAATCAACTCTTCTAAGTTAGAGCCTATAGTACTTCACAACCTACGACCAATGATTGCATTTGAGAAAAGTGTGAAACTCCCAGTAGTTAACGTTGTGATAGCACTAGCAGATAATCCTTTATTGAACATCAGGACAAAATGATGGCAGACATTGATAACAAATCATCTTATAGGTCATGAAGATCTTCTCCAGCATTTAATAAGGTGACATATGTCAGAAGATTCCTGAAAATATCCTATTGAAAGTGACAGAAATGCTATGCTGATAAAAGAAGGAGATTCCTGGACTTTCATGTATATAACAAGGTTTTTTAGAAAGTTTCATCAATTAAGGGTATAAAGAGGTTAAACTGCAAATAAAATTATGGTCAAGATCTTTTAGACCATGTCAGTTTATTGAAAGGCTGAATTGCATAGCTTGTCTACCAAGTCTGCCTATATGGCTCAAACACGTGCATGATGTGTTCCTTGCCCCACAACTCAAGCAGTACATTTCATATCCTAATCATGCTATCGTAAGCAAACCCATTGCGGTCATTGCGGGTCTTGTGCTTCAAGAGCACCCAGTCCAGATATTAAATCACAAGGTTCAACAATTAAGCATCAAGTAGATATCTCTAACCAAATTACTTTGGGCAAAGTATGCTCATTCAGTAGCTACTTGAGAATCCGACGAAGAAGTGAAAGCCGAGTACCTATATCTAGTTGAGATAACCTTGCATGTGTTAACAAAGTTCATAAGTTTCGATGACGAAACTCTTTAATGGGGGAAGGCTGTAATAGCCCGACCTTAAATAATGTTCATTTATTTAATTAAGTCATGTTATTAATTTTTCACATTTATTTATCTCATTTAAACATCCAAATTGGGAGAATTCATTTTGGGCTCCACTTTGCAATTCGAGTTTCATTTACCGTACAAATTTTGGAATGATCGATAGTAGGCCTCGATAATTATGATTTAAGAGATTAAATTATTTTTCATGACATTACCAAAAATTTAATTTCGAACTACGAAAAATTTTATCGCATACGGTTCGGCTTCCTTTCCGAACCCAAGCTCATCTAAGCCCAAATTTGGGCCCAACAAGTTACTACTCCTTTTGTTTAATTAATTACCATCATTAGACTTAATTTACCATTAGCAAAAGTATCTTTTGAAGGTGAAATTTCAGCCAAGTAATTTCCTTACTTCAATTGCAACCAAGTAAACACAACACACACAAAAATCACAAGATACTTTCCTCTCTCTTTCTCTCCATTCTCTGCTGCTGCACGTCTGCCCATTCTGCCACCTTTCTGCCCCTTGCTACCACCAACAACCACCAAGTTAGACACCAGCCAGCCACCCCCAACACTCCCCCCAGCCAACAGCCACATCCCCTCATCCTTCAAGCATCATTCACACCTTCTTTTGCAAGCACAAAGTGAGTAAACTTCAACCCGTATCATGCTGATTTTTGTTTTTGATTCTTGTTGTCATTGGTTTTTATTGTTGATCATGCTATTTTGATACGAACATGAGCTATCTTTGAAGTGTTTAAGTGTTGATTAAGCACAAAAGCATGTGGGAGTTGAGATTGATCGTGATTATGCTAATTTAAGTTTGAAGTGATGGATTTGAATTATTTTGTATTTGATTTGGTAATCTTTATCATCATGAATGATTATGATAATGTTGGGGTGGTTTTGGATGAGTAAAGAGTGATTTCAGTGGGGGATTATGTCGAGAAAAGCTTGCAAATAAGTGCTATTATGCTATAAACAGACCCAAAATAGGGGTGACTTTGGGAATAAACTGGTATTGATCGGCTCATTCACAAATCTTGATTTTTGGTGGATATCTAGAGCAGGATGTTAGATTTTAATGGACTCTGGAATTAGACAATTTTGAGTTGTGTGGACAAAGTTATAACTAATTTACTGAAGAATGCACAGAATACATTGAAACTAGGAGCATTTGTGAACAGGGGACTTTACGGAAAACCTGGTATTGATTGGGCAATTGAAAAATTTTTCTTTTTGGTGTGTGTATAGACCAATGTGTTATCTTTCAAATGCTTTTTGAATCGCCTTAATCCGAGTTCTGTGAAAAAAGTTATGGTCGTTTTGCTACGACTGCGCAGATTGGACTGAAATTGCGTACGTTTGTGTTCTACCCTAATTTTAGGAACCTTACTATGTGAATCATGTCTTGTATCCCAAATAAAATTTTTAGTGGACGTTACGAGCTTTTCGTATTTGGGTTTTATATCTCAATTGGAGGTCAGAACTAAAAGATATGGATTTTCTAAAATAGACCATCAAACGGTATTATGTGAAGAAAGGAATCAATTCTTAAAAGATCAAACTAAGGTTATTTTAGCCTTTATGAACCTCGCAACACCCCTCATGGCATTAAACATTCTATTATCTATTTCAGAATCATTACACATTCTATTATCCATTTCTGAAGCATTACACTTTCCATTATCCATTTTAGAAATATCAGAAATTCATATTTTATTTATATCAATTGAAATCTTTTTATTAGCAGCTCAATCATTCCAATTGGTCTATTTTCTATCAGTTTGTTGTATTTCAAGTTCAATAACCCTAACTGATTTATTTTTAACATCATTTTGGTTTAACTTGCTTTATATTGAATTATTGGTATTCTAGAAGTCTTTTTAATTAATCAATTTTCATTAAAGTTATAAATTATGTCTGTGAACATGGTTTACTAACTACATTTAACTACAATGACATCTCTTAAACAGAGTTGGGGCCTAGTCTGTCATTTTCCTTTATGCATACGTATTATCAAGTAAAATATTATTTTAAAGACTTCAGATACGTCTATTGCCTGTATCTTTAGAAATCAGAGTGTATTTATCAATGTTATCATGTTTTGGTAAGTACATCGATAAATCAGTTTACACAGTGATTTATTAGTTAATTAGTAACCCCATCAGTTATCATCTATAGAGCATTCGCCTTTCAGTTACCCGCACGGCTTAAGGCCAGGTCCCCGATCGGCTTGGCCGGTGCACACCTATCCATAGATCGTAGCAGTATCAAGAGGTTCACTATCAGATAATAATTAGCAATGCAGTTTTACATTTAGCTCATTCACTGTTTTAACTTAAAAAGAATTGCAAAGCGGCGGCCCAAACGATTTATTCAGATATTATTTAACAATTCAGGGATGCATGTACTGAGCTTCGGCTCACAGTTCGAAATGTTTTTCATGTTTTATTTTAGGCAAATGCTCAAAGAACTGCCCTCATGCTAGCAACTCAGCTGAAGAAAATAAGTCGATCAAGGAAACCTGGATGGATCAACAGTGATATAGTGGATCCATACTTTGAAGTTGTATTTTGAATTCTTCATTGGACGAAGATGTAGATTATATAGTGAATTATTTTACTATGGTTTATAAACCTTGCGTTGGTTAACACTAATTGTAAATGGTTGATCATGTGTGAATGTTGAGGTTATGCTTAACTATCTTATTTTTAGTACACATACTACAAGCCTTGTCCTTTAGACGGCGATAACGCCCCAATCATTGGATTTATCAGTTATAATTGTTGAATTTATGAAGAAGAATACAAACAGTGAACGTTTAATTTGGGGGTGTTACAAGGTCGATCCCAACATTCATGCTACACTGAATCCATTGTGAGCAGCTGATGACTTCCAAAAGGGCTTGCTAAATGGATAAACATGTGATACTTCATCACCCAAAATGGAAAACATGAAAACAATTCGAAAATATGAGCTAAAACTCCGTACATGCATTCCTGTATTGTAAAATGAACGTAGAAACACTACTGATGGGTACCCGCCTTTGCAATTTATTTAGTTCGCAATAGCGATGGAAATGTAAGTGACATATAAGTGAACCCCTTGACAGATATGACGATCCATTAATAGGCGCACACCTGCTAGGTAGATCAAGAACCCTGGCCTGACATCGCGACGTATCACTGATTAAAGAGTCGTCGCCCTACCACTGACGAGGTCCCTAATTATATGGTAGATCTCTTATTAAACTGATTCATTGATGTACTTACCAAAATGATATTATAACTTGATAAAATTGTGCTGAATCTTAAAGATACAGGCAATGAACGTATCTTGAGTCTTAGACATAGATTCGAACTTGATAAATATGTTCCGACTTGATAAAACTTAGGCATAACAGGGAATGATAAATTAGGCCTCAAGTCTGATTCACAAATCTAATCATAGATATGTGTAGTCAGTGAATGATACTTACATAACTTATAATTTTGATAGACATTCAGTACGTAATTGGCATCTATAACTTGAATAAATTAATGTAAGATAGGTTATGCCAAGATAACCCCAAAACTGGATAATTGAAGATAATTGATCTAATATAAAGTTAAATGAAAGCAAAATAAACCACAATAAGATAGATAAGATTAAAAAGGAAAAGGCCTTGATGGTTATAAATGGATTGACAATAAGAGTAAATGATTCTTGGTAATAGGCCTTCATGATGGTTATAAAGAGAGATTGATTTTTTTGATATCTCTTAAACGAGCTGATAATGCAAGTTTAAGGCCAAGAGACATGTATCTTGGTTCAAAATGGCATATATTACACTAACTTAATCCAATAAACACTATTTTTGAGTTAATACTCTCCCTACTTTTCATATTTTATTCATAAGTCCATTAGATATAGAATTCCACCCCAAATGAGTTATTAAACTCAATAGAAGGTATTAACCTCACTAAACTTGGTATTTTCTTCATAAAATCCATAATTGATTCAAAACTCATAAACAAGCTCCACAATGTATACTTGTCTTCTTCTCTCTCATTAATCAAGCTAAAAGCTCCATGGAAGTCCATGAATATTCATTTCCCCCTTAAGTGATCTTATTTTGGCCCATAGTACATCAAACTACTCCATGACAAATTTTACTCAATATTTAATATTCCTTCTTTACACAATTACGCATAACGCTTCCATTAGCTCAAATACTTACATCACTAATCCAAATAGCCTCATTTGGTCTCCTTTGAGATTTTCCATAATTCCGTAATTAGTTCAAACATTGGACATCACCTCTTTTTACGCCAAAATCATTATAATTTACCTCAATCTCACGTAATCAATTCAAATAAATGCACTTTATTCAAAAACTAAATTAACAACAACAACACCACCACCACCACCACTTCCCAGTGTGGGTCCCGCATTCGCGGGGTCTAGGGAGATCCAGCTGTAAGCAGCCTTACCTCTACCGGCATTCCTACCCGTAGAGAGGCTGATTCTAAGAGACGTACAAAAAAGGTTTTGTGAAAATGATTTATAGAAGAACTAGTTTGAAAAAACAATAAATAGAAAACTTTTGGGCATAAAGCAAGGAAAGACTAATATATAATAAAAAGATCAGTTGCTGAAGCTCTATAACAAAAGAACCACATATCAAAGGAGGGTAGTATACCTTAGCAACCATAGGTAAGCAATCATTGTCTCTTCCTAGAAGAAATTACAACCTACATGCAAACACCACAAACAAAAAAACCACTGCCAGCACTATACCACAGTGACCAAAAGACAGCTACGGGGTCAACTCTCTGCTATCTAAGATCTTAACCCTATGCCTCCACACCCTCCTATCTTGAGCCAGATCCTCCGTCAGCCCAACAACTTTTAAGTCCTCCCTAATCACCTCGTCCAAACTCTTCTTTAGTCGTCCCCTCCCTCTTTTGCCTACGGTGATAATGATCCTCTCACATCTCCTCACTGGAGCGTCCGCACTCCTCCTTTTCACATGACCAAACCAACGGAGTCTTATTTCTCTCATCTTATCTTCGATGGGAGCTACTTTATCTAAGTCCAGGATAACTCCATTCCTAATTTTGTATATCCTCGTATAACCACACATCCTCCTAATCATCATCATCTCTGCTACCATCAACCTTTGAACTTGTGTCTTTTTTAGAGGTCAACAGTCCGATCTATAAAGAACAGCTGGTTTAACTACCATGCGATAGACTCTGCCTTTCAATCCAAGGGGCACCCTCTTATCATACAGCACACCTGAGGAATACTTCCGTTTTTGCCAGCCAACTTTTATTCGCTGGTTAATATCTTCAACAATATCCCCATTTTGCTGAATGATCGAGCCTAGGTACTTAAACTTATCGACCTTAGGTATCGGCCTCCCATCCAGGGTGACTTCTCCTCCCGCTT
Source organism: Carnegiea gigantea (assembly GCA_029747015.1). NCBI lineage: Eukaryota > Viridiplantae > Streptophyta > Magnoliopsida > Caryophyllales > Cactaceae > Carnegiea > Carnegiea gigantea. Next base: position 459,157 of record JAKOGI010000368.1, on the reverse strand, counting down.
CTACCGTTCCACTGAAATAGCAATGAAGGTATTCCGTTTTCGATCTACTTACTCGAAAACCTCTAGATTCTAGAGTAGGCATCCATCGCTCTAACTTGTCATTAACTCCCTGTCTGGTCTCATCAATAAGAACAATGTCATCTGCGAGAAGCATACACTAAGGTAACTCATCTTGAATCCCTCTTGTAAGTTCATCCATGACTAGAGTGAAAAGAAAAGGGCTCAAGGCGGAACCCTGATACAGGCCCATACCAACATAAAAATCATCAGTGACCCCTCCTGGCGTCCTAATACTCGTCCTGCCTCCCTCGTATATATCCTTAATAACTTGAATATACAAGGGTGACACTCCATTCTCTTCCAAGCATCTCCATAACACTTCACGTTGAACTCTATCATATGCTTTTTTCAGGTCAATGAACACCATGAAAAGATCCACTTTTCTATCTCTGTACAAACCCATGAGCCTTCTAAGGAGGTAATCACCTCTATGGTCGACCTGCTTGGCATAAAATCAAATTGGTTCCCTGAAATCAAAACAACCTCCCATAACCTTCCCTCAATCACCCTTTCCCATAACTTCATGGTGTGACTGAGCAGCTTAATACTCCTAAAATTATTACAATCTTAAATATCTCCTTTGTTCTTGTACAAAGGAACAACTGTACTAGATCTCCATTCTTTGGGCATCTTAGCAATCCTAAAAATAATATTGAAAAGCTCCGTTAGCCACTCTAATCCTTCATCCCCCAAACATTTCCACACTTCCACCGGAATCAGATTTGGACCCTCTGCCTTTTCATTGGGCATCTTCTTTAAGGCCTCTTTCATCTCGTCCTTGCTGATATGACCACACACTCACGGATCAAAGCGCCTCTCACTACACTCTCTTTCCCTACTTCAAGAATCTTCCATCCCTTCACCATTGAGGAGTTTGGAAAAGTATCTTTGCTATCTCTCCTTGATTTTTGCATCCTCGGACAACACCTTACCATTTTCATCTTTGATGCACCTCACCACACCTATATCCCTTGTTCTTCTTTGCCTAGCCCTTGCCAGTTTAAAGACTTCCTTTTCCCCTTCTTTGGTCTCCAATCTCTGATATAACCTATCATAAGCTAAGCTCTTAACTATCGCAACAGCTTTCTTGGCTACTTTCTTAGCTGCCTTATATCTAGCTCTACTAATCTCTCTCTCTTCATCCGCTGCACTGATCGTGAAAACAATATATGCCTCTTTTTTCCCCTTGACTTTCTCTTTAACCTCCTCGTTCCACCACCAGGCACCCTTTATTCTGTTACCACCTCTTCTAGATGTACCTAGGATTTTCTTAGCCGACCTTCGAATACAATCAGCCATTGCCTCCCACATTGTATCTGCATCCTCTACCTGCATCCACACTCCTTCTTCAGTAATTCTCTCTGACAATAATACGGCATTCTCCCTCGTGAGGGTCCACCACTTAACTCTAGGGTCCCCGACTCTCCTCTTCTTCCACTTTGAACATTTGAACTCCACATCTAACACTAGCAACTTATGTTGAGTTCCTAGATACTCACTAGGAATCATCTTACAATCCTTGCAAAACCTCCGACTATCCGCCCTCATCAGGAAGTAATCAATTTGGGTCTTTAAGGCGTCATTCCTAAAGATCACCAAGTGGTCCTCCTTCTTCTTGAAAAAGGAGTTTACCACCATCAATTCATAGGCCACTGCAAAGTCCAGCACAGAAACTCCTCCGTTATTTCTCTCCCCAAAACCGAAATGCCCGTGGGCCATATCATAACCGTCTGAGTCAACACCAATATGGCCATTAAAGTCTCCTCCTATAAAAAGCTTCTCGCTTCGAGGAACCTCCTGGATGACCAAATCCAAATCCTCCTAAAAAAGCTTCTTTATATCATCCGACAGACCTATTTGAGGAGTATAAACACTAACCACGTTTATGATTTCTAAACCCATCAAAACATTAATGGCCATAATTCGATCACTCTTACGCCTCACTTCGACAACAAAGTCTACCAACTCCTTCTCAACCAAAATGCCAACTCCATTCCTCGCCTTGCTTGACCCCGAAAACCATAATTTGTACCCATCCACTTCTCTAGCTTTAGCCCCCAGCCACTTTGTCTCTTGAACACAAGCTATGCTAATCCTACGTCTATGCAACGACTTAACTAATTCTATAGACTTACCCGTAAGCCACCCTATATTCCAAGATGCTAGGCGCACAATCAGAGACCCCACACCCCTCCTAACCCCATTACTCCCCGGAGGACTGGCTGAAGCTACTACATTGCTCACCACTAGCTGAAGTTGCCAACCCTTACCTCCCGTAACGCACTAAAAGAACCTACTAGAGACACAATAGGTCTGCACTGAAAAAGAATAAAAATAATTAAAAAAAACACCAAAAGACTATAGGGTAATAAAGAATAGTAGTAAAAATAATACTAATAATAATAATAATAATAAAGCACTAGAGAAACACTAACAATACTACTATATGATAAGTCTAACTATCTAACTAAGCAAATAATAGAATATATCCTGCAAATAATAGGAAAACTAAAGATGCTAACAGTCCAACAAAGTGCTCAAGGAAAAAAATAGAGTTGCTGACCTAGTAATATGAATAGGGGATGTAGTGAAAATACAGAACACGGATAGAAAGGCAATTAGAGTCCCCAACAGAAGGCAAAAAGTTATAAATTTTGAAGGCTAACCTGCAGGCACCAAAAGATTCACACCCACACACCAAAAGAGACCAAGCAGTTAGGTTGCAGGCAAAGGAGACACGAATTAAAAGCAAATCAATTAAGCAAATCTAAACTAATAGCAAACACCAGGCAACCCCTAAAACACCCACCCAATTTCAAAGAGTCAGGAAAGCTAACTTGGCAAAGCCCCTTCAATCCTGGCCCCTCACAAACGCAGCTCCCAGATCCCAGGCCTCCCTTAAGCAAAGAATACTAAACCAAGTAGGCAACAAGACAAGACTTGACAGCCCTATTAGGGTTCTGCCACTCCCAGTTCACGAATTGCACTCCTAAGCCAAACACAGGTCCTACACATCAAACAAAATGGAATCCCCCCCAGTGTTGGAAAGGAGATTTCACCACACTCCCTCTTAGGAACGCTCACAAACAAATTCTATTTTACCCAAAACTTAAAAATACCCCAAAGTCTGCAAAATTAACCACAGAAAAGCTAAAGAAATGCAAGACACGACAAACAGGGCAAGGCGAGATAGGGGAACACAGGCAATTGCCACTCGGTGTTCTCAACCAAAACAGGGTGGAAGACGCCAGCGGGGGTAGGGGGTACTTACAGGGTAATTACTCAACAACTGGAGTTGAATAACTAGAGGTAGTGGGTGGGGTGTACTTACAGCTCTGTCTCACCCGGAGCAGGGTTGTCTCAGTCGCCATTAACCCAGGCACGCCCCCAAGACCGCCGCCTATCCTCCTTTAAAAATGCCCGAGAGTACTATCCGATGCTGTCTGTTTCTACCGACGGTGAGACGACCATTCCGACTAAGGGTGGGCCGGTGGATAATGTTCGAGGTCCCATAGGTGACCGTTCTGCACCAACAGGCCGGCTGATGCACAGAGAGAGAGAGAGAGGGGGGGAGAGAGAGAGAGAGAGAGAGAGAGAGAGAGAGAGAGAGAGAGACTTTTCCCAAAAAATTAAATAATACATATATACTCAACCCTAATTTAGGCAAATTCACATAACCTTCATTTTCAATCCAATAACATATCCAATATCATAAATCACCTAATGTGATCCAAAAGAACATATTTAATATGAAAACGCACTTAAATCAAGCATGACCATGAAAATCCTAATTCTTGCTCATTCAAGTGAGCATCCAAATAACAATAATTGGCTTCAAAATGATCATCTAGCATCATATTTTTCATGATTTACAACACAAATCACAACAAGATATATAAACAAGCTCAAACTCACAATTGCTTAATTTCAAGTCACTTGATCATGTTCTTGATCAAATACCCATAACTCCAAACATCTTTAAACTCAATAAAAATTGCATAATAACTATCAATTTATTCATATAAACAAAAATCATAAAACAACCCCAAAAACTCAAAATAGAACAAGTTACAATTTTGAGTATACCTTACTTTAGGCTTGAATTAGAGGGAGGGGGCTGTTTTGAGTGATTTTGGTGGCTTGGCATAATAGCTAGCAACAAGGAGAAGTCGTGGCAGCTGAGAGGTAGCCGAAAAAATGGCCAAAAACCACCAAAAATGGTGGCATAAGGAGCAGCAGCTACTACCCCTGTTTTCTACAAATGGCGTAAGGTAGAGAGAGATGGGTTTTGTTATCTTTGCTGAATGTTTGTGTGTAAAATTGTCAATTATTAGCTGCATATGGCTGCAAATTTTCAACCCAAAAAATAGCTTTTTGCTAATTAAAATCATGTGCTAAAATGAGAAATTAGTGAAATAACAAAGTTAGCAAGGTTTTGGACTTTTGTTTTGGGCCCACGGGCTAAGATTGGGCTTGAAAATTTATTTGAAGTGTTGGAAAAATTTTATATTGCTTGGGATTAAAGTTTATCGAAGGTCAGAAAATAGTTAGCCGATAAATTATATTTACCGATGCCGAATATTGATTCACCCGATATTTAATCAATCAACGAAACTTGAATTAATAATCAACGAAACTTGAATTGCAAAGTGGGACCCAATTAAAATATCCCCCAGTCGGGATGATCAAATACGATAAATGAAAGTGAAAATTTTAAATAACATAAGGTAATTCGATAAATATATAAATTGAGTGTAATTGAATTAATAAACATGATTTGGTTAAACAAATAACCATGAGTGACTAAATCAATAAACATAATTAATTAGATGAATAAACATGATTAATTAAATAAATAAATATGATTTAAATAAATAAATATGAATTAGGGTCAGGTTATTACATATAAAGATAAGATATTTGCAAAGATTACTATATTAATACTATTATCTGTGTGTAACAAATGGTGCATACTTACTAGGATATCCATGAATTTAATAAGCAAATCAAAGAACTTTTGGATGACGGATTAATTAGGAATAGTAAGAGTCCTCACACAAGTCCAGCTTTCATGGTAAAAAATCATGCTGAAGAAAAAAGAGAAAAAGCTAGAATGGTGATAAATTATAAAAAGCTCAATGATAATACTATCTTTGATGGATATTATATTCTGAACAAAACAGTCCTTTTCAACATAATTCAAGGAGCCTCTTGGTTCTCAAAAATGGATTGCAAACACAGATATCGACAGATAAACATGAATGAGGAAAGCATCCCTTTAATTGGGTTTAGTGCCCCACAAGGATATTATGAGTTTATGGTAATGCTATTTGGTCTTAAAAATGCACCCCAAATATTTCAAAGAAAAATGCATAATATCTTCAAAGACTTTAATCACTGTTATCTAGTCTACATCGATGATATCCTTGTGTTTTCCAAGGACATAGAATAGCACAATGATAATGTCCTAACTATCATCCAAAGATGCATTGATCATGGTATTATCCTTGGTAAGAAGAAGTGCATTTATACTGAACAAAAAATTGAGTTTTTACGTCTAGAGATAAAAGGTGGGCATATCATCTTCAAAAAGCATATTCTACAAAAATAGAAAATTTCTATGAAAATATTGAAAGCAATTAGAAAGGTTTCTAGGATGTCTCGCCTATGCTTCTGATTCATTACCATTGCAACAAAAACTCAAGAAAGAAGTAAGCTAGACATGGATCACTAGTGATTCAAATATTGTTCAAAACTTCAAAAAGATGTGTAAAAATCCTTCTGTTCTTAATTTTCCTAATGATGGAGATGATTTAGTTCTTGAGATAGATGCCAACAATGAACACTGGAGTACAGTACTCAAAATCAAAGAAGAGGAAAAACTTTACAAACATTGCAGTGGAAGTTTTAATAAGTAGAATGCAACTATCTCACAATAAAAATAGAAATCTTTGTAGTCATAAGGCGGATCGAAAAGATCTTAATCTTCTTAGCCCCAAAACCTTTTCTTATTCGAACTAATTACAAACGAGTACTTGGTTTTGTGAAAAATAATCTATCAAACATGCAAGCCCCAAAACCTACTGTCTAACTAATAGCCTAAAGATTTGACCTTCTAGAGTTACAAATTAATTACCTACGATGTTCTTATGATGTCCAAGAAAAAATAAGTTCTTATGTCCCAGAAAAATGGTTCAACAAGTTGTATGCATGCTGCATCAACTACTACCATAATTATTCCTATGATATTTAGTAATCATGGAGTACGACAATCTACTTTCCTAATAGACTTGGAGTCACTGGTGTTATTTTTCTAACAAATTTAATCGCTTCATATGACCCCATCATGAAAGCCGGAGAATATGGAATGGTAGTTTACCTTATGGAAACCCCACTTCAAAGTGCCCATTTTTCTCATGACTAACTAAATTTCAACAATGCATGTTCAGAAAGACCCATTGGATTCTTACATTTCCTAATGATCCAACAAAAAATTCATACAATAGATGCCTGTATGTAGAGGTACATTATGCAAAAATTGAGTATGAAAATGGAAAAGCCAAGCTAGCCTATCATTTTGTTCAAATAGTTGATTTAGATTATCTCAATGATCAATGGTAAGAATAGTTTCCAGAACGACAAGAATTAGTTAGTGATCTTGCTTTAATAAGAGTCATCGATTTTTATAGCATTTATCATTAAATATGGGCATTAATTAAACAAGGAAGAACACTCATACATTACAGGAATACTACTTTCATTTATCATAATGATTCAGCAAATATATGAAGGTAGAGGGAGCTACTTAAGAAGATGTCTTTGATTATCATTAATGAACGACAATAATAGTTTCCAGAACAACGAGAAGTAGTTAGTGATCCTACTTTAGCAAGAGCCATTGGTTTTTACAATATGTATTATCAAATGTAGGCATTAATTGAACAAGAAGGCCACTAATACATTGTGGAAACAATACTATTGTTTATCATAATCACCTCAGTAAATACATGAAGGTAGAAAGAGATACTTCGAATGACATCTTTGATCATCTCTTTGATGTTGGAGTTGAAATTTTCTTTTCAGAAAAAAGAAAGAGATATCCTCATGAATTATTTCAGAAATGGGATCCAAAGCATTTTTAACTTTATGAAGATTTTAATTATCAGGATAATGATGGACTGAAAGACATTATTGGAGATGAAGACATCCAAAATCTCAGTATAGATGACTAGTCTTCTTAGCATTAAAGGCTCTGAAAATTTATTGCTCCATTATTGTACTATTCTGTCAAGTGTCAAGTCAGTAAAATAATGCTATCCACTGTAGCCATGTGAATACAGTTGTAGTGATTTGAAAATATCAGTGTGCATTATAGCGTTATGGCATCTTATGCATTCCCTCTACTCTATAAAAGGAGAGGCTGAGTGTTGAGAAGGGACACGGTTATTTCAGCATACTTGAGCAAAAGAGAAGTTAGGATTCTCCAGTTCCCTATAAGCAAGTGTCTCTAATGATCTCAATAGTTGAAGCCCCTCTTTAATCTTTCCGTTGCAATATTTCAACTTTTACGCTTTCAATAAAAGAAGTTTCCTAGTGGGGAATGTTATTCAATCGAGCCTTATGTCTTAAATATTATAATTTCTTGAATAAAGTTCCATCATCCTTTAAAATATAAAAAACTTAATTAGTGACTATGATCCAAGGTGGGTAATGAAACGGATCTATGCTGTACTTGATGTAAGGAAGTTGTAGTTGAGAATAGCAATCTCTATAAATAGGAAGCTAGAAGAACGTTAGGGTCTAATGCCAACTAAGTTCAAGCAATGGTCGAAACTCTATAATTAAGCTTTAATCATTTTGCTAAGCATGGTGGCCTTTACTCATAGAAAATATAATATTTATGATATAAGTAGTTGATTGTGATAACTAGTGCCAGTGAAGCATCGTTGAAAACAAACATATTTTCCAAAAAGCCCATAAGTTTAATTATTTGCATTTTGAACCCAATTTGGGCCAAAGTTGAAAATTTCTGAAAGTTTGGGCCAAAACAATAACAAAAAGGACCTAGGAATATATTGTCTCAAAACATAATGTACCCTAGAATCAGTTTCAAAAAACAGGGCCCATAAAAATAGTTACCATAGAACTTAGGTACGTAAAAGTCAGTAATTCATAGTCATCCATAAAAGTGAGGAAATAGATAGCCTCATGGCGCACTTTAACATTCATAGGCCTGTAAATATTAGAATGGATAATTTCTAAGGGACCCGAAGCCCTAGAAGCCTTAGTAAAACACTTCACGGTCACGCATGCTAGCTAGGCATAACTCACGTTTAGATAATTCAACCTAACTAGTGAGAACAGACCCTCTCTTGCTAGTCTATTCAATCTATTTTGGCCAATATGACAATATTAGTCGGGGTTTTCAACCTTAGGCTAATCAATGGAGTTAATATTTTTATTAACTTATTTGATTGAATTAGCTATATTAAACTAATTTTTGCGTGATAATTGGGTGTAATAAATAATATGAGTAATTTTTATTAATTTTTCTTGGTTAATTACGAGATTCATGAAATTAGTTAACTCATTAGAAATTAACCAAGTTGTAAAAACGTGAAATTAGTGAATTGAATTAGGACATTTGGGGTCCAGACTAAGCAAAGCTAGATGATTTAGGACCGAGCCCAGTTTAGTAAGTGCGATTAAACAACCAAAACAAGCAAAAAAGAAGGAAAAGCCAAAAAGGGGGGCTGAAGCCCTCTTTCTTCGTGAGAAGAAAAATGGGCTGGGGAGGGGTTTTTTACCTAGCTCCACGACCCGACACTACCAGAGAGAGGAAGAGGGAGAGAGAGGAGGTGGCAGCAGTGCCGCCGCTGGCATAGGTTGACCACCACCTCCCCTTCGCGGCGGCCCTGGCAAGCCCGAGATTAAAAACAGAGAAAGAGATCGAGTGAACTGATAGTCTAAGTGAGGGCGAGCTGAAAGATAGGACAACAGTAGCTTGTTCGTTGCCGGCAAGCAAGGAGGAACGAAGAGGAAGCAGGTCAGGTGGAGCATGAAAACCAAGGCTTGGGTCAAGCCTTAGCCACACCGCGGCCAACGCCAGCAGCATCGTGACCAACACCAATACCACCATGACCGGCATGCGTCGGATGCGAATTCGGCCTAAAAACTTGCCCAATTAGCCCAGGAGTTGGGCACTTAAGCTTAGAGTAAGGTGGGTGGTTCCTGATCCCTAAACCAACTGTTAATTTGCAAATGTTTTTAAAATATTTATGATAGCTGATTTAGTTGTTTGGTTGAGACTATAATGTATTGAGAAACTGTAGGTAGTTGGTGAATCATTTGGGTTAAACTAAAATGGCTTTGAGGACTATTATGGTCAGTGCTGTGAGGAAAGAGTCTGTGTTGTGTGAACTTAATGAATTACGAACTGTAATATTGTGTTATAAATGTGATATTAGGTAGGTTTTGTTGAAACTGATTCTGCTAAGTTAAAAAAAAGCATTAATTGTCAACCTTGGGTTCGCATGCGTGCTATGTGTGTTCATATGAACCACATTCTTGTAAAATTAACGTGTCTATAGCCACCAGGTTGCTTGGTTGTTTAAGTGTCTCAACTAATCAATGCGTGAGTTAAGAAGTTTTTCATGAATGGAAATTTCTTGATTCACTCTAAATGTCTTCCCAAGGCCTTAGTTGAACGACCGATTATTTAGCCGCCCCAAAACTATGTTATGCAGGCTTATTTGAATGGACATGTGGTTGCATTAGAGTGAACCTTAAAATGTACCTAGAATAGTCCCTTTTGATAGGCATTTATCTAATCTTAACGTCAAGTTGATTCAAGTACAAAATGATGCCTCGATTGTCTTCCGAAATCACCCAAGTGAACTATTGAGCTATGAAGTAATACGAATCATGAATAAGTATGTTTTCAACATGGTTAAAGTCGTGTGTCGATAAGTGAGTAAGTCATTCCTTGGTATGGCTAACACGATAAGTCATGTGGTCAATTAGAAATTTTAAACCATTCGCTAGATAAGAGTAAGTTAAAACTAAATGTTATGAGCCCTGTTTACAACCTACACAATGTTTCATTTGAATGCATAGAGTTTTGTGTCATGAGATGAGCGTTTTGCATTTAAAACATTAAAATATCAAAATGCTTATGTATGAAGGCAACTGTTAACGTCTATAAATGAGTTTTCATATCACTTGTCTTGAAGAGTGACTGAAAATACAAACATTAACTCATTTTTTAAGCATATTTTACCAAGTGAGTGGGTTTATGCTTGTTTTTTTTTAAATCGATGTGAAACCATTAAGGCTTCTAGCCTCTTAAGAATGAGAATGTTATTATTTATGATCCAATGAAAGTTGTAATGCAAGTGCATTTGATGTGAAACACATCTAAAATGTTTTGGGCTGGGAGAATATACTAATTGCTTGGACAAATGATTAGGGAGTAAACACGGTTAGTAGGAACCCTGATGCCAAGGGAGATAGACCCAGAATTGGGAACCCTAGAAGACCCCAACGAGGTTAATAGTCCATTAATTTCCCTAGGAATAATACAGAATATGAGTGATGATCTCATCGGTATGATAGAACGTGAGTGACAACCCCACACATACCAAGCACAAATATGAGATTCCGATACCTTATGAAAATGATTTCATCTATGTTATGTGATGTACGTGCCTCATTCAAGGGTAATGTTTGTGTAAAGATTTGAAAAGGTGCATATGTTCTTGAAAAGAATTTTTATTGAGTTCCAATCATCTGCCAAGTGCATAACAACAACTTTATAAGAAATTCCATTAGTTTAAGTAATATGCATCAATCTTACTTTCTTATAAAAAAAAGTCTCACTTGGTGATTTTGTTCAAACTCATTGACGATGGGTGTTTATATGTCGACTATGTGTTCTATTGCATCCAATACCTAATTATTGCATGAAATATCTTATTACTGATTCCTGTTTCCGTGTTATGTGATGTTATGCTTATATTATGTGATGTTATGTTAATATAACATAAGATTGCCCCTAATAAGCCACAAGAGACTTAGGCCAGGCAAGTTAAGTGCCTTGTGCATGAACTAGAAGGAGAATAGGGTTGCCATTGTACTATAGATGTCATTCAGGTGATGACAGATGTAGAAGACCCTACCTGCTTATTATATGATATTATATATGAGATTATGTGTGTGCGCTACCTAAAGTATGATGTGCAACTGTTTTGTTTTCTGGCCATTGGGAATCATTCACTGAGCGTGCGGTAGCTCATCCCCTTGTCTTTTCCCTTTTTACCAGGATTTGGTTATAACAAGTGGAGTCTGGACTACGGAAATTGAACAAGAGACTTCTTGCGCTTTGGAAATATGTGAAGGGCTTTTGTAACATAGAATTGTGAGTTTATTAGTGGTGTGAAATGTATTCATAAGTCTGCTAACCTTATAAATTAATTATGTTGGTTCATGTATAGTATATTAAGTAATAGTTGCTCTGAATGGCCGTGTGGGCCATCCATGTCGTCAGTCATTTGCTTAACGGTTTTACTCACTACGGGATGTAAACCCTGGTACTCTAGATGTGTGATCCGCTGAGCTATATTCTTATTTTTCTTTCTATTTATTGAATGTTATTCTTGGTATACTCCAGGTGTGTGGCCCGTATAGTTGTAATCTCCGACATGTAGTCATTGAGTTATGAATATATATTTATGTGCTTATCAAATATAGGAACTTATTGTATGGCTAGAAGCTTGGTTTTAGCCCATTTTTAGGTCGAATTCTGTCTGTTTCATCCCAGAATTTAAGTATGATTTAGGAAATCATTAATACTTCTAACCCCAGGGGTTGGGGGTGTTACAGATTGTATCAAAGTAAGGTCCTGTGACCATAGGCCGCGACCTGAGTCTTGTATTTATATATTCTCCTACGAACACTTTGTGATAATGTGACATATGTCGTAAGCTATGTGCAAGTGTGCCTCATGGAATGGTCATTTGCGACTTATGTGTGGCCCTCGTAGGTCGGTTGAGTAAAATGACCGAGTCATGCATTAGTATAGGAGCTAAATAGCTCCCCACGCCTTGAGCTAGCATTGTGGATGCTCCATTGGTGCAATGTGTTCCTAACATACTAATTGACTTGAATGATTGACTATTATGTGATTCGGTTAAGCCAATGGGATAAAATGTGAGTCATGTGTGAGAATGTGAACCCAATTAACTTGCGCATCCTTGCATGCGCTAAGTGATGGTTTGGATAGTAAATGTTTTATTCATGCACCTTGATAAAATAATCGAAAGATAAAGCACATTGATTTAAACTCAAACGATTTAAAATCTTTTTCCAACCTCACACTTTGCCCCTATGTGTGGATTGCTCCTCGGGCCCACAATAGAGAGAGCAGACATACTTAGAGGCAGAAGAGAAGAGGCTAAAAATAGATAAGTTATTTTCCACATTTGAAATTCAAGATTTGGAAATGTTAATGTCCTTCTGACTGTTGAGTTAAGTTTTACTTTGTGCTAAAGGACTTTTGTTCCTTCAGTAATGATGAATGAGTTTAGGTTCATAAGTATATATTCTTATACATGTCAGGATCTCGCTTGTGAATGTGTATATGCTAATATGTGTACATAGATGGAATCATTCGTAATGAACTAGGAAAGGAATCATTGGAGCTCAGTTGCTGTGATCAATAATCCTACTAAATGGTACTATTCTCTTGTGAATTTTGAATTGCCTGAGGAAATTAGAGGATACTTTTGTATGCATACTTGAAGGATTAAATGTCAGCTGTAGGATCTTGTTGAGCATTGCGTAAGTGTACCTATCGTTTCCCATCATTATCATTGTTGCCTGTATAGTGCATTACTTGCTTCTTATCATATGGATTGCTATTGGTGATGTGGGGTTGCAATGTTTTGGCTGGAATGAACCCTAATACAGCTAGAAAGCATAAGGAAGAGAGAACTTAGCAGACTTTGAAATTGTACACAGAAAACGATTCCTATTAAGGTGAGCCACCTATGCGATAAGACTCCTATGATCATTTATGGGATAAGTGTGTCTCATAAGAACTCAATGCATGCCTATAAGACCATTAATGTCGACTATACTCAAAATGATCATAGCCCATTGGTCAATCTCTCCTAAATTTGGATGAGCTTTAGGGCATACCGTTGACCACAGGTTGCAAATAGGATTGCGCACATGTGTACACATCCAGGCGCTTTCCCTATGTGACAACCCCGCGAGTCTACATGTCTTAAGGAATGATTATGTCATCATATGCTACGTGAGGCCATGGGAGTACCTATAGTTAGGATTGATGTGAGGGGCCATCCATGTGTTTATGGTCGAATGCTAAGAGAATGAGTTTTTGGTGGTTGCTTGGCTTGAACTTAATTAAATATATGACTGTATTGGTTGAGCTATTTGATTTATATGATTAGTTACACAATATGACTCTTAAATCATCATTATTTATGGTCTATGAATTATGTTTTCTCATGTTAAAGTAATACAACAAGACGTAAGTAATGCATAACTTGATGATAATAGAGTTGAATTTGCATGTGTTCACATCTATAGACAGGTATACCTCATATGTAAGTATGGTAGCATGGTAGAGCATCCAAGGTCATGTCAGCACATATATAGATACTCACGTTCATTATGCATGGTCACTGATGCACTATAAGAATTGGGTCACTGATTAGTTGTGTGAGTGAACTGTTAAGTGCATGAGCTTTTTGGTGCCTGTTTTGAGCTTGTATAGGATGCAGTTGGGTTGGATGCACGATCTGATATGCGTGGCCTATCAGGTGATAAGATCATTGGGGTGTTAACTACATTAAATGACTCCTATTACTTTATGTTATAGCTCGACTGGCTAGATGATAATATATTTAATACACGACCTAGAGACTGCCAGAATTTGCATTCGCATGTGCTCATCATTACATATCTTATTTCCATTAAGGATAACATGCTAGTACCTCACATTTTAGGGGCTAACCTCTATTTGGAGACGAAATGTCCTATGTGCTTCATGTGACATGATGATGTGTAGGTGTACTTGTGGTCATATGCGAGTTTTTACTATATCACCTAGTCCTAAAAGTTATGGGACATGGTAGTTAAAGTATTTGATTGAAGTGTTCTGGTGCAGTTTGACTATATAATGGTATATACTTATGCCAGCCTCATTGGGACATTGGCATGCCAATTTACCTGCATAACTTCCTGACTTAAAGAGAAACCAATTCCACATGGAAACTTAAGAATAGAGCTTTGCATTAGGTAAACCACTGTAATTAAGCTAATGTAATTACCGTATTCGTTATTGCTCGTTTAACAACACCTATTAGCGTGATATCCTCCATTGGGATAAGCGCATTCATATGCATAATAGGGGCATAAGTTTGGAGCTCTAATTTACTGCCTTGCTAACTGTCATACTGCCTGCCTTACCCCATTTCATTACCTAAAGGAACTAGTGACCGCTTCAGTGATGATTCCTAGTTGAAAAAGACTTGGTTACGTGGCTGAATTATTAATCACGCTGTAGGTGCATTGTTAAGAGTGGCGACCTTACAGCGGCCCAACCTCATTATCCCCTTTTAAACAATGTATGTATAAGAAGTGCCAAAAACCTTCCCTGTCATTGACTTGCTATTAGACCATGTTCCTCAAGCTGTTCTATGCTTAGTGATTGATGATCGCATGCGTTACCCTAGTAACATGCCCCATATATACTGAAACATGGATTAACCCCATGGATTATGCTTGATTTCAAAATGCGATGTTGTTGCAAAGCTATATGTCATTTTTGTGTGTTGTCATTGTTCAAGTAATGCTATGTGATGCTGCGTGGCACTATGCAATACCCTTTCTATTCCATGATGATGTAGAATTCCTGATCAACTGACTTAATCCTAAAATGATTTGATTCCTTCATGCATTAGGATGGATTTGAGGTAGTCGCACGCCCTGACTCGACCCTCATTGTTACCACTAGTTGTCATGTATAGAAATGGTCCTTAGGTGGCAACTTATGTGCTTCTGTGTAAAATAGTTCTTGTTTAACCCTTGTTCTAACGTGATTTTGAAAAGGGTATCCATGCCAACTCAATTGCCTTTGCGATTTGCCCTCGACACCTAAATAGAGTGAGTAGAGGCCTGAAGAGGATTAGCAGAGAGGAAACTGGACACCATAAGCCCTTTTTTTGATTTAAAAGATACGGTTGATTGCAAAATGAATTTTTTGGATCCTAGTGCAAGTCATGTAGATCATTGTACGTGTGTGCATATTTTGTGTGTTACTGAACTGTGAACTTCGGAATACGAAATTCTCTGAACGGAGGAAGAATGCAATAGTCGAGGCTTTCAACTTTAGCCTAATCGCTTGAGTTAATATTTTTATTAACATATTTGATTGAGATAGCTATATTATACTAATTTTTGTGTGATAATTGGGTGTAATAATTATATGAGTAATTTTTATTAATATTTCTTTATTAATTACGTAATTTTATGAAATTAGTAAACTCGTTAGAAATTAACCAAGTCGTAACAACGTGAAATTAGCGAGTTGAATTTGGACATTTGGGGTCGAGATCAAGCGAGACCAGATGATTTAGGACCGCGCTCGGTTTAGTAAGTGTGATTAAACAACCAAAAAAACAAAAAAAAAATGTGAAGCCAAAATGGGGGTACCAAAGCCCCCTTTCTCTGTGAAAAGCAAGACAGGCTTGGGGGATTTTCTACCTAGCCCCACGACCCAATACTACCAGAGAAAAGAAGAGGGAGAGAGAGGAGGGGGTGGCAGTGCCGCCGCCGTTATGGGTCAACAACCTCCTCCCCTCTGCAGTGGCCCTGGTAAGCCCGAGATCAGAAAGAGAGAGAGAGAGAGATCAAGCGAACTGAGAGTCTAAGTAAGGGCGAACCGAATGGGAGGACGGTGGTAGCCAGTTCTTTGTCGGCAAGTAGAGAGCAACGGAGAGGAAGCAGCTCTGATAGAGCATGAAAAGCCAAGGCTTGGGTCAAGCCCTAACCACCATGACTAACACCAGCACCACCGTGACCAACACCAGTACCACCATGACCTACATGCGTAGGATGCGAATTCAGCCCGAAAATTTGCCCAATCAGCCCAGGAGATGGATCCTTAAACTTGAAGCGAAGTGGGTGGTTCCTGATCCCTAAACCTACTATTAATTTGCAAATATTTTTGAAATATTTGTGATAGCTGATTTAGTAGTTAGGTGAAACTATAATGAGTTGAGATATTATAAGTAGCCAGCAAATCATTTAGGTTGAACTGAAATCATTTTGAGAACTATTGTAGTCGATGCTGTAAGAAGGGAGTCCGAGTTGTGTGAAACTCCGTGAATTGCAAAGGGTAATATTGTGTTAGAAATGTGATATGAGGCAGATTCTGCTGAAACTAATTCCGCTAAGTTGAAAAGAAGGTGTTAATTGTTAACCTTGGGTTCACATTGTGCTATTTTTGGTTGTATGAGCCAGTTCTTGCCAAATTAATGTGTTTATAGCTACCAGGTTGCTTAGTTGTTTAAGTGTCGCAACTAATCGATGTGTGACTTAAGAAGTTGTGCATGAATAAAAATTACCTGATTCACTCCACATGTATTCCCAAGCCTTAGTTGAATGACCGATTATTTAGCCGTCCGTAAACTATACTACGCAGGCTTATTTAAATGGACATGTGGTTGCATTGGACTGAATTTTAAAATGTATATAGAATAGTCCCTTATGACTAGGCGTTCATCTAATCTTAATGTCAACTTGATTCAAGTTTAAAATGATGTGCTAATTGTCTTGAGAAATCACCCAAGTGAACCACTGAGTTGGGAAGTAATATGAATCACAAAAAAGTATGTTTTCAACATGTTTAAAGTCGTATGTCAATAAGTGAGCAAGTGATTGCTTCGTATGGCTAACACGATAAATCCTGTGGTCAACTGGGAATGTTATACAATTCGTTTGATAAGAGTAAGTTAAAACTAAACTTTACAAGCCATGTTTATAGCTCATGCAATGTTCCATTTGAGTGCATAGAGCTTTGTGTCATGAGATGAGTAGTTTGCATCTAAAACATTGAAAAGTCGAAATGCTTATGTATGAAGGCAACTGTTAACGTTTAAAAATGAGTTTCCATATTACCTATCTTAAAGAGTGAATGAATATACAGACAATAACTTATTTTTTAAGTATGTTTTACCAAATGAATGGTTTTATGCTTTCCTTTAAATTGATGTGAAATTATTAAGGCTTCTAGCCTCTTAAGAATGAGAATATCATTGTTTGTGATACAATGAAAGCTATAGTACAAGTGCATTTAATGTGAAATGCATCTAAAATATTTTAAGCTGGAAAATGTACTAAATGCTTGGACAAATGATTACGGAGCATACCTGGTTCGCGAGAATCCTAATGCCTAGGGAGATAGACCCAGAAGTGGAAACCCTAGAAGTCTCTGATGAAGGTAATGATCCATTAATTTCCCCAAGCTCAATACAAAATGTGAGTAACGATCTCACCGGTAAGATGGAACATGAGTGACGACCTCACCCATACCAAGCACAAATATAAGATTCCAATACCCTATGAAAGATTTCGTCCATGTTATTTGATGTAAGTGCCTCGTTCAAGAGTGATGTTAGTGTAAAGATTTGAAAAGATGCACATCTTCTTGAAAAGAGCTTTTATTGAGTTCCAATTATCTACTAAGTGCATAAGGACGGTTTTATAAGAAATTCCATTGGTTTAAGCGATGTGTATTAATCTTACTTTCTTGCAAAAAGAAGTCTCACTTGGTGATTTTGTTTAAACTCCTTTATGATGGGTGCTTATATGCAAACTAAGTGTTCTATTACATCCAATACCTAAATTGTTGCATGAAATAGCATACTAATGAATCCTATGTGCGTGTTATGCAATGTTATGCTCATATTATGTGATCTTATGTTAGTATAACACGGGATTACCACTAATAAGCTAGAAGAGACTTAGTTTAGGCAAGTTAAGTACCTTATGCGTGAATAAGAAGGACAATAGGGTTGCCATCATACTAGAGAGGTCATTCACATTATGACAGACGTGGAAGGCCCTACATGCTTATTATATGATATTATATATTAGATTGTGTGTGTGCATGCTAACTAAAGTGTGATATGCAACTGTTTTGTTTTGCGGGGGTTGGAAATCATTCACTCAGCGTGTGGTAGCTCATCCCCCTATCTTTTCCTTTTTCCCCAGGATTTGGTTATGACAAGTAGAGTCTGGACTACACAAGTTGAACCAGAGACTTGCGATTTGGAAAGATGTAAAGGGCTTATATAACATGGATTTGTGAGTTTATTAGTGTTTTGAAATGTATTCTTAAGTATGCGAGCCCTATGAGTTAATGATGTTGGTTCATGTATAGTATATTAAGTAATAGCCACTCTGAATGGCCGTGTGGGCCATCCATCTATGTGATCAGTCATTTGTATAGCGGTTTTACTTATTATGGGATGTAAACCCCACTACTCCGGATGAGTGATCTATTGAGCTGTATTCTTATTTTTCTTTCTATTTATTGGACATTATTTTTGGTATACTCCGGATGTGTGGCCTGTATAGTTGTGATCTCCGGTGTGCAGCCGTTGAGTTGTGAATATATGTTTATGCATTTATCAAATGCAGGAACCTATTATAAGGCTAGAAGCTTGGTTTTAGCTCATTTTTAGGCGGAATTCTATCCGATTCACCCCAGAATTTAAGTAGGATTTAAGAAATCATTAATACTCCTAACCATAGGGGTTGGGGGTGTTACAATGACCTAGTATAGGATGCCATCTTATTGAATCATAATCAGAATTAAAATGTAAGGAAAAGATGGAAGATGAATTATTGTAAGAATCATCTAAATCGAGAATAAGGAAGTTGTTTTTCAAAGTAATGTGGCTAAACACATTGCCATCGTAGAAAAGGTCCAAACCATCAGTATGAGAATTGAAAAAGAATCCTAATTTCATCAAAGAAACTAAAGATAAAAGATAAGCTCACACCCCATGTGCATAGCGAGCATCATGGGAAGCAACATATTTCCTACAAAATCGGAGCTTGTATGCCGCAACAACTAGAACATCTTCCTCCCTGCTACTTCTCAGCACGACAGTCTATGAACCCACTAGGTAGTAGTGAAAGTCCACGAAGCCAGCTTGATCCCGAACTATATGTTTGCTTGCCCCTGTATCTATAATATAATTAGGAAGAAAATTAGCAACTAATGCATGGAAACAAACATACAATTCAGGAGAAGAAATGGAGAAAGGTACCTTGGGAGGCTTAGGACAATCTTGAGCGTAGTCACCTCTGGCCTTTAGCATCTTAGCAACACCACCCTTAGGCTTACCCTTTTAAGGGGGCGAGAAATCTCTTAAATTGTCTACCTCATTTGTTCTTGTTGCATTTGGGCCTATTTCCCTTAGCAATAAGAGTAACATTGGAGGGACTGAATGTTTTTAGGCATTCTTCTTCTATTTCAGGGTGATTTTAGATCTCAACAAAGGTCCTCAAGTGCTCAAAATGGACCATAATGAGCTTCAACTTTATCCAATGCTCAGGCTTTTCAAGAAGGGCCCAAATCACATTGGGACTTGATTGTAAATGTTCAGCCATAGTAGGAGTGGTGTCAATCTCATACAGCATCCACTTTAGGTGCAAGGAATGAAGCCTTGTAGTGGATGTCAAGCCAAAATGGATCTTAAGTTTGTCCCACATGTCCTTCGCAGTCGAACAGCACTCGAACTCCCTAATGAGATTGCCATGCATGCAATATAGCATTGTAAAGCACACTCTATGTTCCCCACTGGAGTAGTCTTGGTAATCTAAAAGGTCTTCTTGATATTGCATAGAAGCAACATCAATAGGCTTGCCATCTTTGCCTTCGTCTAATGGCGGAGACTTAGTTATGCTCAAGTATTTAAGCAAATCCTTTTCATTCGGAGGATACTAAATCTTCTGATGCCATGTTATAGTTAGTTCCATCTAACTTTTGGTTGATGGATAACTTACCAAGCATTATAGTCTTTGAAGCCATATCTACAAGTATGAAAGATGGACATTAGGCACGTTTTCTAAAATAATTAAATTATTAAAAAATTTCATTATTCATATTATATGATCGAAAGTTTCGCTCAGTACATAATCATCTCATATAAATATGAACTAGGAATTTAAATTATTGAATTAAACATTTTCATAAAAACACATTCATATGGACCAAAATGAATGTTAAACAAATTAACATTAATCTAAATATCACATAGATATTTATTAAATTCATGCAACACAAATTTACGTAATAATTATATATAAAACTAATTTATATATGAAATAAATTTATGTAATTACAACCCATCTTATATTTATAAGTCACTCAACACGAAAGTACAATCTTCTTATAATTTCAGGTTACTTCATATATAAGACAAATTTATATAACAAATTTCCATGTAATATCTGACATTTTCACATTAAACATATCACTGTTATTATGACAATGCTAATTCAAAATTCGAATTCAACTAAAGAACTAATTGCATGCTTTATATCATATGAACTTGTATACATTTAAAATCATAATTCAACCAAAGAATTGTTTACATGCTTCATGTATTTCTATACAACCCAAAAAAAACCAGAATTAATCACTACACACTTAAAACTAATTCATAAAGACTTTATAACCCATCAAACCCCCTTCTTATTGTATCTCTCGAGCCTCATCCTCTCTCTCCCCTCTTCTCTCTCTCTCTCTCTCTCTCTCTCTCTCTCTCTCTCTCTCTCTCTCAAATCTGGAGTAGACTCTCTCTCCCGCTCTAAGACCTCTCGATCTCTATGACTTCCCAAGAACTCTTTGAGATGTGCTTCGCTCCTTCTTATTCCCTTTGCTGCCGCCCCTCTCGGTCCTACGTCGCTTCGCTATTCCTATAGACATCAGGCATCGTGGATGGTTCCCTGAAAAAAAACTCAAACCACCCTATCCCCTAGGGTTAGGGACGTTAATGCTTTTCTTAAATTCTAGGGTGAAACGGACGCAGTTCTACCTAAAAATAGACCACAACTTAGGCTTAAAGCCTTACATTAGGTCCCTGCAATAAACAAAACCATAAAAAGCATATTCACGAGCTCAACAACATGCCAGAGATCACAATTCTACAGGCCATCCGTCCGAAGTGCACCAAGTATAAGGTTCAATAAATAGAAAATTAAATAAAAGTGCAACTCAACAGATCACACATCTAGAGTACTGGGGATTACATCTCAAAAATAAACAACTCTAGCTAGAAAATGATAGATTAATCAAATTGTTGGCTCACATAGCCATATAGAGCGACTGCTATTTGATATGCGATGCATATACCAATACGTTTAGTTTTACAGAAGCTCAAGAAATTGTGACTACACTATATTACAACATTTGGCTCATAATTTACGTATAGAACTCCTTTCCAAGGCATTCAACTCAGCTTACATGAATCAACTTCTACCTCTCACATCAAACACCTGGGAAAATAGGAAATAGAGAAGGGATGAGCTACCACACGCTCAATGAATTATTCTCAACCCCTGGAAACAAAATAGTTACACATAATACTTTGAAGTAGCAATCACAGACAATTTGATATTTAATATCATATACTAAGCATATAAGGCCTCCCATATCCATCAATACTTCTATAATCCCCAGGATTCTGATAGCATCTCTTTCCTTCTTTTATTGCACACACAAGAATTCTCAATTTGCCTAACCTATGATGCTTACAACTAACCACATATGCTACACTTGTTTTACATCACATAACAAGCAAAAATGACTCAATAGCAAGTTGCCTCAACCTATAATCTAGGCATTAGGAATAATATTGTCTTCAGTTCACACATAAACACTTAGCATCGAGGAGTTAAATTAAACATACCCACTGGTGTTCTCTTAGAAAGAAAAAGGGATTAATGCATGAAAGGTAAGGGCCATCACTTAAATCAAGGTAAGCATTTATAAAGCAGTCATTGTTCACAAAGAAGTTCAACAGGAATTCAATAAAAACTCTTTTCAAGAGGACATGTACTTTTTGAAATGTTTTCGCTAGCATAGTCCTTGAATGAGGAGTTTTTATCACATAACAAGTATAAAATTATTTCGTGGGGCATCAAATTCTTATGTTTGTGCTCATTCTAGTAAGATTGTCACTCACATTTCATAGTAATGCTTAGGGCCTTTCATATTAAGTTAGACATTTATCCTCGTTAGAGTTTGCAAAGATTCCCACTTCTGGGTCTACTTCCCAGGAATTAGGTTCCTGCGTACCAGGTCTGGTCTCTAAACTTGTATTCTACCCTCGTCAGGATCCTCTAGGGCTCCCACTTCTGAGTATGCTCCTTAGGAATTAGAGTTTCTGCTTACTGGGTCAACTCCTTAAATTTTGTGTTCAACCCTCGTCAGGGTCTTCTAGGGTTCCCACTCTGGATCTACTCCTAAGGACTTAACTAGCACTATCCTCTGACCTCCAAAACATTTCATATGCGTTTCACCTTAAACATGTTTTGCATCAAATTTTCCAGTACATCACAACAAGGGCACTTCCATTCTCAAGAACGCTAAATTGCCCTAATAACGTCAAGTCGATCTTTTAAAAAAGCCATATAGCCACTCATTTTGGTAAAGCACGCTTATAAATAAGTTAGCCGCCAAGCAAGTTCCCGTTTCACATTAAGAAATTCAAACTCAATTCAACATTCAATAGCTATAACATTATCACACTTAGCTTCGTTGGAAAGCATTCAATGATTTGAAACTATAAATCAATTGCATGTTTCGGGTTTTGTAAATTTCATTCCAAGTTACACGAATAAAGCATTTAAAATAAACTCGCAATCTATAACAATACATTGCCCATATTCAAGTTTCCAATTTCAAGGAAAATTTAGCTGCATAGTTCAGCTGAAACATTCAATGGCCTAAATGTTGTCTCTACTACAAGTGTTGTAACAACTAAAGCATTGAATGCAATCAGCAAGCAACTGAGGTTCCTCTAGGGCATATCGAAACAAGTAAAATACCACCTAGTTCACGAATCTGGTTCAGCATTGAACCGATTCATGAACTATTAAGCCAATTCAAAGCACTTTGTGATTCACTTTAAGGTCACAAAGCATGCATGCAAGGGCCTAACAGTAATGATACAATCAATGGCCAGCACGTTACTATAAAGTACATTCAGTTCAGCAACATGGCCTTATACACATGAATACAGTTCGCAACCTCACTGATTTTCACACAACCTGAACTCCCTCCGCTCAGCACCATCTCTTAAAGCCACTCAATTTCAAACCCAAATCATTACAACTAGCTAACAATATGCCTACTACCTTTGATTCTCACTCACTCACTCACTCAGATTTATCTCCACATTCAAGTCAACTAAGTAAATGAAACGATGCGAAATTAATAAAGGAAATTAAGAATCACCCACCTCGAATCCAAGCTAAGGGACCCGATTTAGGGTTGGTTGGGGGGATTTAGAAGTTGGGCTCGAGTCTTCTCATTCCTCCCACGTCACTGGTTCGAATGTTCCTCAGCCCTAATTCCTCATCTTAGCCTTATTCTATTGGTACTGCTACTATTCGTTCCTCTTTACTCTCCCTTAGCCTCTTGGCCTTACACTCTTTTCCTCTCTCTAAGAGGGTGGTTGTGATGGTGAAGGTGGATTTGAGGTGGTTTGACGCAGAAACTCAAATCCCCATCCCTCCACCTCACGTTCTAGCGTCGCTGCCTGCTCGCTAGTCCCTTGTCTCCCTCACGCGGTGGCGATGCTACAATTGGCTATCCCTAGCCCTCGCAGCCCACTACTTCGCTCTTTCCTGACTCTCTCCCCCCCCCCCCCCCCCCTCTCTCTCTCTCCAGGTTTTATGGGGGAGTAGAAACGAAGATGATGGTAGGGCTTGAAGAAAAAACAAACCCCGCCGATGCCTGGTTGTTTTTTTATTTTTTAAAGAAAGAATGGGCTCAAGCCCCCTTTTCTTTTATCCCTTCTCTTTTTCCTTTTTCTTGAACCCATTTAAAAGATGGAGAGAGGATTCAAGTTTAATAGATGGTATGCTAAATCATTGGCCTAACTTTGACTACCGTGTTAAATTCCCGAAATTACATAATAACTCAAGACACTTCTAAAAACTAATTCACATAAATTAATACATTTAATGAACTCGTGAATATTCGTCTAATATTGCTCAGATAATAATAGTTAGCCAATAAAATTATTAATCTCAATTGCTAGTTCATAAAAATTTTTCGAATAATACAAAAACGCCATTAAAAACCACCTAAGTGATGACCCCACCACCCTGATTGCCGCCTAAATGAAGCCCATGGCTTCAATTACTTACCAATCCGTCCAAACAACCATGCAAATGGGTAGATTAGCCGTCTATGAGTCAATGGACACTGTCCACTAGCTCAACGAGCCACTCGTGGCGTGGTGCGTGAACTTCATACAGGGCCTATTTCAGGCTTTTGCATGGTTTTTGTAGTGGGGAAAGTGCAGATTGGTGACCTTGAGGCATTTTGGATGAAGAAAATAACCGAGGTTGTCTTCGTTTGGGCGCATGACGCGCATGTGCCACCCCTCTTGGGGCCTTTGATGGGTAAGCTTGCTATACGTCAACCCTTTTTGTTTTTTATTTGGATACATGGGGTGGCATACACTCAAGGGCCATTTGAGGGGGGCATTCTAGGTAGTGATGGCCTTAACTGCTAGAAAGTGAAGTCAGGGAAAGGAGTTCTGGGGTTAAGTGTGAGACTCCACATCTGCATCATACAAACACTGTTTGGGTCGAGGGGTCGGCATTATCTCAGTTTGAGGCATTTGTCTCGATTTAATAAAAAAAACTTAGCACATTAGATTAGATTCATGTTGTATTAACACACAAAATAGCCTCAGTACAATATCCCAAAAAAACACAAATCATAGCCGAGATATAGCTGACATGAATCTTTTGGAGTTGGCAATAAATAGATGCCTTGGTCTGCTACCACTGCAGGATAGTGAGGACTCACCTAGATGCGACATTCGCTTAGATCTGTCTATCATTTACTACCCATGAACAAGTAGCTACTAGAGTCACCAGAAGGTTCACACCCCAAACCCAAATCCCAGAGGATGGCTAGATTAATGTAAGGGAGAGAGTAGAGAGTACATTTGATTTAGGGAGTTGCTTGCTCAAATTGTATGTCCATCCCTGATCTAATCCCCCCTTTTATAGCAACATTAAGCTGAAACAAAATCAAAGAAATGAATTAGCCTGATTAATACACAATCAATCACTCTGTAACTGTCAATTTAATGGGGTGATTATGGTGACCGTTCCTTAGGGTCAGCACAATTCATAGTTCATAACAAATGTTCTTTGAAATCAAAACTCATAGAGATATGTCAAACTTATAATCACATCACATTAAGGTGATTCTTCAATCTCCTTATTATTGATGTAAGGCAACATCTATTACCCATGTAGCATTAGGAAATGGAAGATAGTAATCAGGAAATATGGCTCCAATAAATATCCACCAAAATCTAATTTTCAATACTCAACTTGTGCTGAATGTCTCTAAGTGGTTTCTTCCTCAGACCTGGAGTTTTTGTAGTTTCTAAAACCTTTCTTCTAAGCTTGCCTGTTAGATTTAGGATACTAAGCTTGATAACCAATCATTTGTTAGCATTTATCTTGTACATGACCTTTGTGACCACCACGTTGGATTTTCCTTCAATTTCTTTGGCCTTCAGTGGAGCAGATTCATATGAAATCTTTAAATTCTTCTAGCATCTCCTTTCGCACCTCCTCTTTCTACGACATACCACAAACAATTTCAATAGTTGGCAAATGATGTATAAGTACATCTTGAATGTTCCAGGTTAGGAAAGTCGAAAGTGGGTTTTAATTATAAAAATTAAACTATGAAAAGCGATAAAAGAGGTTTGGGTAGTGATTTAACCATTTAATGGATACTAATTAAAGAGAAAAAAGATTGAAATTAAAAACTAGTAAAAATTATGCTATTAATATGACCACTGTTTTAATACAAATTTCACAGTATTTTTCAAATTTATCGAATTAATCTGTTAGTGAATATTTTAAACAATGACTCCAGGGAAGCAAGAATTTTTTGAAAGCACAAAACAATTTTTTTTTTTTTTTTTTTTTTGGAGGCGCAACAAAACAAGATTCTATGCAATGATTTAGCTTATAATTTTTGAAGTCTATATTCATGCAATTTAATTATTCTTAACCTTTAGCTGTGTTATCCAATCATATTCAAAACCCAATTGTCTCATACCATTGCATGTGCTTCTAGCAACTTTTGTCAAAAAAACGAAGATAGACGATAGTTGAATATCTAGATTAAATTATTACTTATCGTTGTGGTAAGAAAATAAAATTTGGATTCCTTTATTAGTGAACATTTAACTTGGATGATTAATTATTCTCACAGGTAGAAAATAAAATAGGATTCCTTTATTGTGGGTTAACTAAAAAAACATTGAAAAATGAGGCTTTTACCTTGGATTCACATCATAACCCTATATTCTCTATTAATCATCTTTAATTACCATTAATAATCATTAATTAGAGTATGCACAACATCCCAAAAAGGCTTAATGGGTTGGAGAACATCAAGCTATTTAAGGTATCATGTTTTGCTTAGCATGTCCCCACTCTTTCTTGAGTCTTAAAAATTAAACAAAATCTAGCTTACTATGAATTAGAAACAGTTGTCTTGCATTCGTTAGTCAATTTCTTTCCAAAATTGTATTCACTACTTTATAACCATGCCCTGTATTGAGCTTTGCTCGCACATCCTGTTCAAGAACCATCTCAACCAAAAGTTTAAGTTGATGGTTGAAGGCCCAGGAGTAGGTTTATACTCTAATACGCCCCTTCACGCGAATGCCCTTTGGGCTTGAAGCGTAACTGCTGCAAACGTCCCCCTACCTTGTGTAATAAATCAATATGGGGCTGCTGAGCTTTGAAGTCAAAACCTCTCGGTCAGAAAGGCTCTGATACCACGTTAAATCTTTATATCAATTGGGCTATGAACAAAGAGTCATACATATAAGTTTAAATGAGGTTCCAACCCAAAACCAACTTACGAGGGGCTTGTTTTAAGCCATAAAGTGACCTGCGCAACTGACATACCTTATTAGGATCAGAGGCCCAAAATCCTGGTGGCATCATCATGTAGACCTGTTCATCTAGATCTCCATGCAACAAGGCATTATTAACATCCATCTGATGGATTTCCCATCCCTTTGCTGCAACAACTGATAGGAATATTCTTATGCTTGTCATTTTGGTTACAGGGGTGAACTTCACATGATAATCGAAGCCCTCTATCTGCTCATCTCCCTGAATCACCAAACAGGCTTTGTACCTTTCTATGCTTCCATAGGACTTGTATTTGACTTTGAACACCCACCTGTAGTTTATAGGTTTCTTTCCTGGCAGTAGCACCTCGATACTCCATGTGTTGTTTTCTTCGAGAGCTGTAATTTCCTTGGACATGGCTTCTCTCCATTCTGGATGTTTAACTGCCTCATGAAAGAATCTAGGCTCCATAATTTTATCAATGGTAGCTAAGTAGCATCTATGCGTGTTAGAGAAATTATTGCAAGTGACACAATGAGCAATGGGATATGGTTTACCTAAGGAGGCCTTAGGAGGTGGATGTGAGACTGTCGAAGAGGGGTTTCGTGATCTTACCGAGTACCAAACATAATCCTAAAAATGTCTAGGAATTTTTCGTACCTGTTTTTCGTGTTCTTATACCTCTGTTGCTGAATTTTCTTGTTCTTGGGCTGCTGTCCGTGCTCCTTGATCTAGAGATGCTGCTGCTACGCCTCCTATTTCCTGGGCTTCACCTAGGACTGCTGCTACTGGACTTCTCGAGTCCTGGTCCTCGCCCAGCTCACTCCCCCTGTCTCAAGAGGGCCTAGGCCTGGTCCCGCTAGCAGGCCGTGGCCCAAGCGTGTTGTTGGTTGATCCTTTTGTAGTGGGAGTCCGTTCTTCTCCATACCCAACAATAGCGTCCCCCTCCTTTGTTGGTCCACTGAAGTCAGCAGATCCATCCTAGGCGCCCAAGCATTGTCCTTAGGCTTAGCTTCATGCGAATGGGGCTGGGTCCACACAGGTGCAGGTACAGGACCCTTAATGTCTCCAAAATCACCATGAACCCACATGATCTGCTGCCCAGGTTGAAAGGTTCCATCTTCTGCCTTGGCTTATGTTTCATATGGATAAATTCCCTCATGAAATATGACACCACGACTTACAAAAATATCCCCGATTTCTAAATCATAAACCGTCCATCCTTTCTTTCCAAAGGGATATCCAATGAAAACACACCTTTTACTCCTAGCACAAAACTTATCTTTTGGTCGTTGGATGTTATAAACATAACATAAAGAGCCAAAAATATGCAAGTGTTCATAGGATGGCTTGTCATTGAATAGTGCTTTATAAGGAGTCTTTCAGTTAAGAATGGCTGTAGGGGTCCAGTTAATTAAGTAAGCAGCAGTCAAAACACATTCCCTCCAAAATTCTAAAGGAAGATGCGCTTGAAACCTTAAAGCTCTTGCAACATTTAATATGTGGTGATATTTTCTTTCAACCTGACCATTTTATTGAGGAGTGTCAACACATGTTATTTGATAGATGATTCCTGTTTTCCTATAGAATTTCTTCATAAGTTTAGAGGTGAACTCATATCCATTATCACTCCTAATAATTTTCACCTTAGCTCCAAATTGTGTATCCACCATAACACAAAAATCCATTATCAATTATGAGGCCTCACTCTTTTCATTCATCAGGTGCGCCCAAACACCTCGGCTAGCATCATCAACTATAGTAAGAAAGTATTGAGCACCTGAAAGAGACTTAACTTGATATCCTTCCCATATATCACAATGGATTAAATCAAAACAGTTACTTGCTTTATGTCACTAATCGGAAAAGACATTTGAGTTTGCTTGGCACGCAAACACACATCACACAAATCACCTTTATGTTTCCTACTACTAATACTAGAAAATTTAGATAGTTCCTGAATTGAAGGATGCCCTAATCTACGATGCCATGTCTCATATGCCTCCACCTTAGTGACTTCGATTGTTACCGAGATTGACTTCCTCAAGTAGTATACCCTTCTTCTTAGTTCACCCACTCTAATCGGGCTCCTCGTAGTAAGGTCCTGAATCACACAAAGCTTTTTCGTAAATGTTACATCACAATAATTTTCATTAATTAGCTGTGCTATAGATATTAAGCTATAGTTTAGTCCAGGCACATGTAGAACATGATCCAATCTTAGTTTGGAATTTAAAATAATGGAACCTCTTTTTGTTGTGACAGTCATAGTCCCATTAGGTAGCTCAACTGGCATAGGTTCTACATCATCTATATCATCCATCATACTTAAAAATCCCATCATGTGACAGAAAGCCCCAAAATCAAGTAGCCAATTTTCCTCACCAGATAGTTTCTCAGGACTGGATTTTGGAGTCTCAATAAGGCTCAGGATATGCTATACCTACTCGGGTGTAAAACCCATGGTTGCTGCTGCCTAGTTGAACTCCTTGCCTGAACTGGTTTTCGGGTCGGGTGCTGCCTGGGCTGCGTATGCCATTTCCCGTCCACGGCGATGACCAACGCCAGTTCGTCCTCCTCCCTGTGTGTTGCAACCTCGACCTCTGACACCTCGTCCTCCTCGACTACGCCATCCCAGGGGATAGCCTACTAGTTCAGAACAATTTACCTCTTCATGTCCTATTTTTTTACGATGTTTGCAAGTCACTCTTTCACCTTGCATGCTGTTTGGTCGAGTGATATGCGACACTGCATATGCCGCCATAACTTCTGGTCTTTGATCTCGGTCGCTTATCATTCTTTTGTGGTTCTCCTCTTGCTGAACCATATTAAAAATCTTGTCTATCCAAGGTAGTGGATCCATGGCAAGAATTTGGCTATGTACTGTTGAGTATGAATCATCATCAAGTCCTATCAAGAATTGGTGAGCATTTTCTTCTTCCACATACTTGATCATCTTTGCCACCGTATCATACTTGCATGGTGGAATTTTAATGGAGTTGTCAAGTTCACTCCATAATCCCATAAGTCTTGAAAAGAAATCAACTACATCTTGTTTATTTTGTTTATAAGATGCAATCTTAGCTTTTAATTTGTGAATCCTGGGTATGTTTGGCACATCATACCTCTTTTTGATATTTGCCCATAATTGTTTAGCAGTGTCAAAATATGCTACACTTTTATGTAGCTTTGGATCTATGACGTTCATGATCCAAGATAACACCATCGAATTTACCATCTCCCATGCTTTTGCTTCTTCCCCCTCATTCTCCTTTGGTTTTGTGATTGATCCATCAATAAAACCGAGTTTATTTTTCTATCTTAATGATGTTATGACTGCATTTTTCCACTAGTCATAATTTTACCATCAAATTTGATTGCCATTATAATGGCACCAGGTAAGCCGTTGGGATGAAGGAAGTATGAGGATTAATTTGTAATAATAAAGGTTTGATCTTTCTTGTCTTTAGTCATGGTGTTTTAAGAGCAGACTTTTTTTTTTCAAAGTTTTGAGAAACCTGGCTCTAATACCATGTTCAGGAACCATCTCAACCAAAAGCTTAAGCTAATGGTTGAAGGCCCAGGAATAGGTTTATACTCTAACACATCCTGTGAAAGAAAATGCAGCAAATGAAAATCTTCAAATCGAATGAACAAATCATTCAGTTTTTAGTTCATGTCAAGGCATTTTCATGCTAAGAGAGTTATTGTTTGATTAGGTTTGAATTCAATAATTTTGTTTTGATTTGTTTGAGTATGTTGTTTGTTGTTGAAATAACTTATCCACCAAATAGAAGTTGACGAAATCATCTAATGGATCGTGTAGTGAGAAATGGCCTGCCGTTTAAAAAGGATTTGTCAGTTTAATATCACTGGAGTTAAGAGAGAATTTTCCCTGCCTAATTTGTTCCCTCTTCCATCCCCAATACTCCTCTCTCACCTATTGTGTTCCTCTGAGATATAGACTCTTAAGTAAGTCCGGTTACCACTCTTGGAAAAAATACAAGCTAGCAAGAAAATCACGATCAGGCCAATTATATTTTCATCATACGAAGATGGTTTGGATATGATCTCTATTGTGAGTTTTGAATCAAGCGTGGTTTTGAAGTCATTTGAGATTTTTGCCTTTGAATACCTATTAGTTTTGCCTAGTGTAAAATTTCCCACTACCCCTGTTCCCTTGTGGTGTTTGATTATGGTTTATTTTAGAAACTCAAAGAATCTTTTATCAAATAAAAATGCTCACCTATAACTTTATATTTTCCATGGATATTGAGCGCAATACGAGACAATGTAATTTAAGTAATCTAGTCAAAAAGATAACTAGTTATACTACAACGTGTTAATTATATTACATTGTAAACAATTGACATGAATAAATTTGAGAGATATATGAGTGTAAACACAAATTTCAAGTCTACAATGAATTAGACAGGAACGTGGATACAAGATTTTATATCGATTTGAGTCTATGGGTACAATTTCTATGAATACAATGATCCTCTGATTCTATCTCCTTCTTTGGATGGATTTTCCAACCTTTGAATCAAGGGATGTAGGGTCCTATTTATAGGAAAGCCTCCCCCTCCCCTTGAAAGTTAAGATGGCCTTGACTTGGGTTTTGGGCCTGGGCCTTTCAATTAGGCCTCACCCTAGATTGCTTTGACTTTCATTTACTTTGACTTTGACTTTGACTTTGACTTGGGAGCCTCCCAAGCTTGAGCCAAGCATTGACTTGGAAGTCGTCTCGAACTTTGACTGGATGTTAATTTGAGAGCCATTTGACGTTTGACTTCGGAGTTGATTTAGACTTTGACCTTTGACTTGGGAGTCAACTTCGGCTTTGACCTTTGACTTTGACTTTGACCTGGTTTCGGCTGCGCCTTAACTTGGACGTCATTCAAGCTTGAGATTGTGACTTGACTTGATAGTCGTCTTGAGCCTCGATTTGGGCTCTAACTGAGTCTTGACTTGGGAATTATTTGGGCTTCATCTTAGGCTTGGCTTATGAGTCTTTGGACCTAACTTGTGTGTCTTTTGTGCCTGATTAAATTAATTAAAAAGGTTAACCGAGTTAATTAATTTGATTTTATGTTGGTACGGTACGAATAATTTTTTTAGTGCCTACAAATTGCCCCTTTAAAACAAGGTCATGTACAAGACTTGTGTAAGGGCCATGCTTTCATTCTATTGCTAACTAACTGCTTCAGTTGCTGAATTTACCAGTTGCGTTTGAATTATGGTTCGACAAAGATATTAAGTCGACTGTGTGAGTTTTAACGCTTAATTTCATTAAAAAGAACGATTATTTGATTAATGTTATTGTTGACATTACTTATTTATAAAATTATCGAATCAAAGCTAAACCAAGTTTTTAAAAAATCGTTTTTCGTTTTATTTGGTTGATCCCCAAAGTTTAAACTGAAATGTTAGTTGTAGGTCGTTTCAACTCAAGTTTAGCCGATCCGTTAACGAGTACGGGACCAGAATTTAATTGAATGATGTTAGTTAGCCCAAAAAAAAGGAAAAAGAAAAATTAGCAAAAGGGGGGTCGAAGTCGGGCACGAAGAGCTCGACTCCCCGACATCTCTCTCTCTCTCTCTACTCGCTCACTGTCTCTCCCCCCCCCAAAGCTTGCTCTCTCTCTCTCTCTCTCTCTGGGGCCACCGGTGGCCGTCTGGCATCACCGCCGACCGCCACTTGTCGCCGGTGAGAGAAAGGGACCACCGGTCCCCCCAGCACGCGTCCTCCACTGCCACAACCACCACACACTGCCATCCACTTCTCCCAGCCCAAAAACCACGTCTAACCCCCGAAAGCCGCCACCCACGTGCCGGATTCCGGCAACCCACAACCCTCACTACCTCCTCTATAAATTGGGAGTTGAATTCTGGCCAAAATCAGCTCAAATTGCCACTAAGTCGAAGCTAGGGTTTCGGGTTGTGCGTGTAGCCGAACCAGGGTCGAGTTCGAGGGGATTTGGGGCGTGAATTGCTGCCAGTTAAGTGGATTATTAAGCAATTTCAGGTAAGTGTTTCTCCCTCCTAAGCTATTATTAATTTCGAAAATGTTTTTCAACAGATTGATGTTGCATGTCATGTCAGGATTCGCTAATTGCGTTAGAAATGTCAAGAAGTGAGCTATACATGTTTAGGTTCGATTCATTTGGTTAATTTATGCTTGAGATTGTAACTCAAAGCGAATTATATAAGTTTAGCGTTAATTCGAATGCATGTAGTTAATTTATGCCTAAGTTCTTGATTCGAAACGAATTATATAAGTTTAGAGTTAATTCGAATGCATGTAGTTAATTCATGCCTAAGTTCTTGATTCGAAACGAATTATATAAGTTTAGCGTTAATTCGAATGCATGTAGTTAATTCATGCCTAAGCTCTTGATTCGAAACGAATTAGCGTTAATTCGAATGCACGTAGTTAATTCATGCCTAAGTTCTTGATTCGAAATGAATTATATAAGTTTAGCGTTAAGTCGAATGCATGTAGTTAATTGATGCCTAAGTTCTTAATTCGAAACGAATTATATAAGTTAGGGTTAATTCAAATGCATGTAGTTAATTCATGTCTAAGTTCTTGATTTGAAACGAATTATATAAGTTTAGCGTTAATTCGAATGCATGTAGTTAATTCATGCCTAAGCCCTTGATTCGAAATGAATTATATAAGTTTAGCGTTAATTCGAATGCATGTAGTTAATTTATGCCTAAGCTCTTGATTCGAAATAAATTATATATGTTTAGCGTTAATTTGAATGCATATAGTAATCCATGCCTGAAGATTTAGATTGAAGTGAGTCGTTTTATGTTCGTCGTGAAAGTGTAACATGAAGTCAACACTTGTCCATTTAGTGAGTTACGTTTAGCTTTAGAATGGCTTGTTTGCGACACCTAGCTAACCTCCATGAATGCCAATCACACCCCATACTTCTTATTAAGTTTAGCCGTATGAATGCTTACATGTATGTATATATGCGCTTGGATATAACCGTTAGTTGCAGCGCTCTACTAATTGCTAATATTTAATCGGTAAGTTCAGCATTGGTAAGTGTATAAGTTATGCATTACCTTTCAGTATATCATAGTGATTAGGTTGCTAGATTGTGAAATTGAAATCGGGATGGTAGTTGGATGGTTTGAGAAAGAACTATAAGTGGTTCGAGGTCATTGTGGTATGGTGCTTGTGAAGAGGGAGCCCGGGTTGTGAAATTTCCGCAATCGTGTGGATTGCGAGGCCATGTGTGGCTCATTGCGTTGTTGAAATGATTATGAAGTGTATGTATGTGAAACGTGTAAACCCCCTTCCTTTTCCATATGTTTAAGGTACACTATGCGTGAACGTGTGATGATTTGACAAATAACGCCTCTTGTGTTTTCAAACTAGTAATAGCCATAACTAGTAGCAAGCAATGGCCTATTTTCAGCTACACAACCATTGTTTGGGAGTGAACCTGCTTGAACGGGGGAATCCCTAAAACGTTTTTCTATAAAAGTGTGAGTTGTATGACAAGTGGTATTTACCAAAAGAAGTAACCAAGTTATTAGTCGTTATGACCAGTTTAAGTGCTTAGGGACAATAGATGGGAGTGAACCTACTTGAACGAGGGAATCCCTAGTCTAGAGAGTAATCTCTAGAGACCCTGACGAAGGTTAAGGTCCAAAAGTTAGTTGTCATCCCGGGAGTAAGAGCTTAGAGTGAGTTAATCTCACTGGGATTGAGTGTAGATCTCTCCTAACCAGCACTTCGTAATGATCTTATACCCAGATTACTTTTCTAAAGAATAAGAAAACAGTCAGCTTATAGCCTTTCAGTATTCAGAAAGAAAGAAAGTTTTAAGGGTCCAAAGGGACCAACATGAAGAGATTTCTTGAAAGAAAGTCAACCTTTAAGCCTTTTAAAGAAAAGATTGCCAAAAAGAGAAAAGAAGGTTTCTGCAGTTGTAGCTCCAAAATAAGCTTGCGGGCTTTATAGCTAAATGTGTGTGACTTCAAAGTTATATGTAGCCATGTTGTTCATAGTGCTTCAAGTAATAACTTTTAAAGTGCATATTGAATGTATAAGTGATATCACATCTAATGTTGATGTTTTATAATCACATCATGTGTAATCAAGATCTCAACATGCCACCGTTGATTAGCGCTAAGAAGTTATCATTCTTGCGTGTCTAACCAGTAGTCCATGGTCTGTGATATGTGACTTAGTACAGCTATAGTATTACCAAGTGAATATTATGAATAATATTGCCTGTAAAGTTTTGTTTTAGGGAGCGGAGGGACACTCACTGAGCATGTAGTGGCTCACTCCATTTCCTTTCCCCTTTTCCCCCAGGTGAAGAATGAACGGACCGCTAGTTGCTTCCGCAGACGTGCCTGTAATGTGAAGCAGTGAAGCCACCTGAAGTGATGTTTTGTTTTAAGAAAGTGCGTACATTGGTCATGTAGTGGCTCTGGTAGTACGAACCTATGTAAATCTTTTGTAATAAGTGTTTGTAAAGGGCTTAAGCCTCACCGCAAGTGTGTGACTCGTTGGAACTTCTAGTTTATTTTGCATTTTGGTTAAAAGTTCACAGGTACCCTAAAGTTCATAATGTAAATATTGGAAATGTTGTAATTACAGATGAAACTCTGGCAGTTTCGTTCCAAAATTCCCTAACTAAATTAAAGTTATGTAGAATTTCTAAAGAAAATAATTAGAGAAAGAGCCTTAGGGGTCTCCCTCGGGGGATCCTGACGGTGTGACATCCCTGGTAGGTAGCGGGGGTGTTACAACTTGTTACTGAAGCATCGCCGATGTCTCGACTTTCTTTGATAAGCTATCATTTGTTCACAAAAATGCTTTGAATGAAATTTCATCATGTTTAGTTGATTTTCTTTTTTTTTTTTTGAAAGTTTGAGCAAAGGATAATTTTTTTGTGAAAGAATGGGGTATAGAACTGAATCAGATGGAAGCACTACCCAATCGCAGTATGGCTAGCCTAGTCCATCTCTCCTGTTTGCTGTTTTTCATGTGTCCTGGCCTATCCTATCTCCTCCTTTGTTTCATTCTTTTCCTTTGCATGGGCCTGGATTCTCGATCCCCTTTTTCCTTTTCTTTGCGGGCTTGGACTGGCCTTCACTCCTGAGCAAACCTAGATCGGACTTCCTTCCTCTTTTTGTTTTGGACAGGCCTGGCATTTGCTGCCTTCTTTTTTTTTTACCCATCATTTTTCTTTGTCCTTCCCGGTGCTGGCCAGGTTCCCCACCTTTTTTTTTCTTTTGGACAGGGCCTAGATAGGGCATTCACACAGTCTGAAGCCAGGCCTACTTCACTTAAATGGCCACGTGATAAGCACATGACTACCTTTCTCTCTTTCCTTCTTCTTTTCAGCTTAGGCTTGGCTGGTTTTTCCTCAACCTGGAGCCCAACTTATTTCTTATTCCATTTATAGGCACGTAAAACTCACGTGATCGGGGTACTGTTCCCCTTTCTTCCTCATTTCTTCGATCAGGCTCTAGAATGCCCAGCAACATGTTCTTGCACAGCCCTTCTTCTTCCCTTTCCTCGGCACCCATAACCCGTAGCCCTGCTGCTACACACTGCCACTGTTCATGGTCGTCGTGGTCTTCGTACTACTATTCACGCTGCTAATGCTGCTAGTGGGCTTTAAAGCTTGATCTTTACACCATTTCTGATCATCGTGGTCATCAAAGGTGCCAGCTTTCCAAGCTTTCTTCCATTTCTGTTCTCTCTTTTTCTTTCAATTTTTTTTGGGTAAAATATCTCTTCTTTGTAACAGAGTAAGCCCTTCTTTTTTTTTTTATTTTCCAGGTGATAGATTCATGCTTTGCTATTCATAGCACTGAAGTTAGACACCTCCAAATACCTTAATCAAGAGATAGAAATCAGTGGTTGATCAAAGGTATTACATTCCCCCCCCCCCCCCACCCTTTTTATTTTATGGTTATTCGTGTGTGTGTTTCATGCTTTATTTCTAGGTTAAAGAGGTTGTGTGCAGCCTGGCGAAAAGAAATTAGATGTGATAGCTTGTGCTTACTTGGTGATAATTTGCTTGGTGATTGCCTGCCATGATTGGCATGATTGGCATGAATGGAGATTAGAGAGGTGCTTGCTTGCTGAAAAAACGTGGTGCATTTGATGCGTAGGATACTTCATGCTTGTTTTTTTTTTTTTTTTGGTTTTTTGTTCCCAAGCCTTTAGCCTGCTTTGTTTCCTGCCGCCAGATTTGTTGGTGCTATGTGGGTAAATAAGTTTGTTGACAAGTTTGGGTTGGTGCAGTGTGGGCTGAAGAGAGAGAAATGGAATTGGGATTGTTGTTGTCCCCCCCCCCCCCCTTTTTTTTAATTCGGCTTAGGTGAATCAGACAAGGGAATGCCTCACCCTTGCCTGTGCTCTTGATGAATGTACCATGCTAGCTCCTTTGCAAGAAATTTTTTTTTTTCATGCTCTTTTGGGTTCAAGAAGGAGAGTGAGAGCATTGAGGAAACAGAGAAGGCAGGTTATCACCTTCTAGGCCTTGTTTGTTTTTTTTTTTTTCATGGGAAAAAACGGGCTGGCTTTTTTTGGGGACTGGTATGATGGTTTTCTGGGCAACTTTGAATGGTTGCTCAAATGATGATTTTGAATGGTTGCTCAAACGAATGAATGAATGGCTGGTTTGGCAGAGATCAAATGAATGAATGAATTTCAAAGGCAGCAGCAAACTGTCATATTTCTGGCTTGACATTAATTTCTGGCTTGGCATTAGTTTTTGGCTTAACATTAGTTTTCAATTGTCATTCTACTGGTTTAGAAAATGGAGCATGCCTTTCCTTGTACCCCATTTTGACCCAACTTTGCCATGTCATATTTTGAGGTAATTGCCATTTTTTTTTTGACAATTATTGATAACAAAGGTGCCGACTTTGGCCAAAATAAACTCCAAGCAACAACTTTATTATATTGAAAAGACCTCTCTTGTCGTGCTAATGCTCTCTTCGACGATACACGTTGAAACACTTTCACGCTTGCTTGTGATGTCACAATGTCACGCCCATTTGTGGTCTTATTTTTTTATCGCAACATCATGTTTACTGGTTGAAAGGTGGCATTTATTGCCGCTTGTGACCACTGTTTTTTGTATGCCAAGACCCCTTCCCTTTTTCTTTGTTGCATTTGTATTGTTGCTTGTACAGATCATGAAGCCATTTGAAGAACCACTTACAAAATGGTTCGCTGCTAAGCCTCTGGTGCCTAGAACGGATACCTATACGTATGAAAGTTGTATGAAGACCTAAAGAACCACTTACGAAACGGCTCGCCGCTAGGCCTTTGGTGCCTAGAATGGATACCTATACGCATGAAAGTGGTACAAAGACCTGAAGAACCACTTGCGAAATGGTTCGCCGCTAGGCATTTGGTGCCTAGAACAGATACCTATACGCATGAAAGTGACATGAAGACTTGAAGTACCACTTGTGATATGGTTCGTCGCTAGGCCTTTGGTGCCTAGAACGGATACCTACATGCATGAAAGTGATATGAAGACTTAAAGAACAACTTGCGAATGCGAATTCACCATTAGGCCTTTTGGGGCCTAAAACTGGATCATACACGCCCAAAATGGTACAAGTCGGGAATAGCAGGAGAAAGGTGATGTCTTTGATCTCTTCTCTTTCATGCCCCCCTTTTTTGTGTGTGATGTGTTTGACTGCGCTTGGTGATTTGTTGCCAAGCTACCTACGTACTTATTGGCACTTGCAATTCCTAATAAGATCAAGTCATCATATTGTTCAACTAAGCATCATTTTTTCATTTGTTTTGCTATTCACAGTTTATACTCTTGCGGGTCAGGAGTAATACAATGATTTTGGTTTGAGTGAATAATTTAGGCTTTTATTCAGGAGTCAGCATTTTCTTGGTGTGTGTGAACAGTTTAATCTCTTATTCGGGAATCTTTTTTTTTTTTTAACATGAGAATAGTTTAGTCCTTTGTTCTGGAATCTTCTTTTTTGAACATATGAACAGTTTAGTCTCTTGTTCGGGAGTCTTCTTTTTTTGAATGAGTGAATAGTTCAATCTCTCATTCGGGAGTCTTCCTTTTTTGAATGAGTGAACAGTTTAATCTCTTGTTCGTGAGTCTTCTTTTTTAAATATGTGAACAGTTTAGTCTCTTGCTCAGAAGTCTTCTTTTTTGAATGTGTGAACAGTTTAGTCTCTTACTCAGGAGTCTTCTTGTTTGAATGTGTGAATAGTTTAAGCACTTATTCAGGAGCTAATTCAACATTTCCTCAAGGGAAGTCGTCGACACCTTAGCTTGCATCGCAGCTAGAAGAAGCCTGCTCTTTAGTTCTTTCTTTTGAACTGACCCTATCCCCATGGCCAGTGAGAACTAGGACGCGTCTCTTTACTTTTAACGAGTTCTCCACCTTCACATCCGAAGTGGAAACATGCTTCATTCGTGAAGGAATTGAACTGTGGATTTCATTTAGTTCACCAAGGCAGCTGAACACTGAATCCTTCTTTTGGGAAGGCGGTGAGTTTGATGACGTCTCGCCTATCTTGATTCTAGTAAAAACCGAGGGTTTAGGTTGCTCACCATTCTTCAACATATGGAAGACGGAAGGCTTTGGGGTTTTGCCCTTTCCCAACTTGCTAAACACAGGAGGGCTGGTAGGGCATTGGTGCGATATTGACGGCCGTAATCTGTCAAGCACTACGTCTTCGAATTGGTTTTAGCCTTTACACCCCCATCATTATCAACCTCCTCGACCGCGACATGGTTAGTTTATGCTATTTCATCCAAATCTAAAGTGATTCTTTCTTTCCTAGCCAATCGCATGATGTGCTCCTTGAGTGTAATGCACTTTCAAGAGGGTGACTAGCGATTCTATGGTGCTGACAGTATTTGTAGTCGGCGATCCTTCCAACTTCCTCTGGATGCTTTGGCTCAGGCAATTCGATGACACTCTTCTCGAGTAAGTCATCTAGCATGCCTAATAAATCTGAGTCAGGAAATGAATACTTATTTCCTTGAAACTCTTTTAGTGTGGGACGTTTCTTTGTCACAACCTTAAACGACTAACTCCTCTTGCCGCCTAGTTTTGGCTTTCCCGTAATGCGAACTGGCTGACTTGTAGAGATAGACATCGCGTCTTTGGTCGTGCTCTTAGAAAAATTAACATTCTTCTCGAATTCAACTTTGTCTTTCCTTGATTTAGTATAATAAAAGAAGTTGTCACGACGACTAGCTACAGTAACCTCCATATCATGTGCCTTGGTCGCCAATTCTTGAAAGTCCTAGGTTTGCTCATTTATATGACGTACAGCAAGTTCCAGTACATGCCTTGGGTGCATATTTTAACGGCACAAGCTTTAGATAGCCGATTCTTGCACTCGAGGTTAAGTGCACGCCAGCTGTTGATGTAGTCAAGAGCTGGCTCATCTTTCCACTGTTTTGTGTTTATCAACTCAGTCTTCTTGACGACGTGCTGAGTGCTGTAGACTCTGTTGAGGAACTCTTACTTCATTTTTTCCCAACTGTCAATGGAGTCAGGCTCTAAGCCGGTAGACCAATCAAAGGTAATACCTTTCAATGTTCTGATGAACTATTTCACTATGAGGTCACCGTTAGTCCCAGCATTATTGCATGTCTCAATGAAATGTGAGACATGCTATTTTGGGTTACCTTTCCCATCAAACCAATGGAACTTGGGGGCTTCGTAACTGTGAGGCATGCGAAGAGCATCCACCCTCTTAGTTTACGGCTTGGTGTATAGGTGAGTTGTGCATGAACCCCCACCAAGCTGTGCCTTAACTGCATTTGCTATCAAGTCTCCAATTTACTCAATAGTCATTGATCTAGAGGACTTGATATTTTTGGGCGTACCGCCTTTCTTTGACTGCTTCTCGTTGTCAGTGGCTTC
Organism: Carnegiea gigantea; assembly: GCA_029747015.1. Classification (NCBI taxonomy): domain Eukaryota; kingdom Viridiplantae; phylum Streptophyta; class Magnoliopsida; order Caryophyllales; family Cactaceae; genus Carnegiea; species Carnegiea gigantea. The sequence continues at coordinate 417,947 of JAKOGI010000368.1, read as the reverse complement.
AGTGTGGATCAATACTTTTTCTGAGTCCTCACTTTCTAGGTCCTTTGTAGAGATTGAGCTGGCCGTTTTTCTAACTTCCTGATCAGCGTAGTAATCTATTCTTCTTGAAACTTGATGCGCGCTTCTTTTTCTGCGTTCTCCTTGGTGAATTTTTCCAGGATGACCTTCATATTAGTCATGCTCTCTTCCAGAGTGGTAGTACCTATCATCATGGCTGGCATGACAACAGTTTTGGAGGACTCAACATCGGTTTCTGACATGTGCACCCTCTTTAGTGAGGACGAAAAGGAGTTACTGCTGTAGTAGTCTTAACCTCGCAGACTGAAGAAGCTGGAAGTTTTGAATTTTATCCATCCTAGAGGGCACATTTTACTGCGTCTTCGAGTCTTGGACTTTGGATGGGGGCAGCGCAGTTCGCCTAGTAGCAGTCGGCGCAGCAGCTTTTGCTATACTCCTGGTCTTCATTGTGTGTGCGTGCTTGCTAGAAATAACGCTTGCTTTACGGAATCTAAGAGAGAGAGATCCCGTGTTCTTCTGCTTCGAAGCTTGCGTGGCAACTTTCTTTATGGCCATGTCTTCGTTGAAGATGATGTTCTTGTGACTTAGAAGTCTTGATCTTTAGGAGAGAGATATGAGAGGTAGAGATGTCCCATCGGACGTGCCAAATTTGTAAACATAAATTTCAAGTCTACCATAAATTAGACAGGAACTTGGATACAAGGTTGAATTTTGTATTGATTTGAATCTATGGGCACAATCTATATGAGTACAACAATCTTCTGATTCTATCTCCTTTTTTGGATGGATTTTCCAACCTTTGAATCAAAGGGGGTAGGGTCTTATTTATAAGAAAGCCTCCCTCTCCCCCTTGAAAGTCAAGATGGGCCTTGACTTGAGTTTTAGACATGGATCTTTCAATTAGACCTCACCCTAGATTGCTTTGACTTTCATTTGCTTTGACTTTGACTTTGATTTTAATTGGAAGTCTCCCAGGCTTGAGCCGAGCATTGACTTGGAAGTTGCCTCGAGTTTTGACCGGACATTGACTTGAAAACCGTTTGGCGTTTGACTTGAGAGTCAATTTAGACCTTGACCTTTAACTTGGTAGTCAACTTAGGCTTCGACCTTTGACTTTAACTTTGATCTGGTTTCAACCGCGCCTTGATTTGGACGTTGTTCGAATTTGAGATCGTGACTTGACTTGATAGCCGTTTTGAACCTCGATTTGGGCTCTAACTGAGCCTTAACTTGGGAAATCATTTGGGTTTTATCTTGGCTTGGCTTATAAGTCTTTAGACCTACCTTGTGAGTCTCCTAGGCTTGATTAAATTAATTAAAAGGGTTGGCCTATTTAATTAACTTGATTTTATTTTGGTACGGCACGAATAATTTTTTTAGTGCCTACAATGAGTAGCAAGTACTACAATCCAAAAATTTGAGATGCAAGGTTGTTTTCTGTAATTGCATTACGAAATGTCAGATGAAATAAGAAAAATGAAGAAAGCAATTGTAACCAATTAAGCAAAAATGAACCCAAATAGTGGGGGAAAAAAAAAGAAATCTAAAAAAGTTCAAAGAACAAGTAGTTGAATTATTAACAATCAGATCTGAACCCATTTACCATCGACATTGGTTTTTTTAGGTTTTAAATCTTTCATTTTACTAAAGTCGAGCTATTATTGGCCTAATAACGAGTGGAGGTCAAGACCTGGTAAAAATTGACACGAGTCGAAAACCCGACTTGAACTCCCCCGAAAATTTTGGGTTTTGGGCCGATTTTCTCGACCCGAACCCGAAATAAACCAAACCCGAAAAACCCAAAAATTAGCGGATCTAACCCACCCCGAATCCGAACCCGCCCGCTTGACCCGAACATTATATCCTTAGTTTTTTATTTTTCTCTAATTTATCTCTCTTAACAATAAAGGTTGGTCATTTTTATCGAATAGTTTAAAAAGACGTTATATAACTGTTGTAGCTATTTACAAATTAAACAATAATAACCTTATCTTTTCTTCTCCATTCTCTGAAAATAATATTGTACGCAACTTTTAAATCAAAAAAGTTAAAAATGGGTATCAAATTGCATGAAATAACTATTTAATCTTTTAAACAAATATATCTAATTTATCTCTCTTAACAATAAGGGTTAGTCATACCATTACATACTTAGTTAAACAAATATGTCTAACTATTTTTTAAATTAAAATAATAATTTAAAAATTTGATGTTATAACTGCAAGATAATATCTTGTACTTCTTTTATTCAATTTTATTTGATTTTCATTCTAACTAATTTTGAACTATAATGCTAATGGTAGGAAAACTACCATATTCGTATTGGGGTTGACCCATTAATAAAGTTTTACCTGATTGGATATTGGTAGGTTAGTTAATAAAAATATTAAATTCTTAAATAGGTTATTAGGGTTCAAATTGTTACAACCCATTAAGATACTCTATACGGACTACCACATAAATGGTCGACCTACTATGGACCTTCTTTCAATGTACAGGTCTATCTACCCAAAATCAAGTGGACATGGTTGTTTCCCCACTCATAGAAAATGTTCATATTTTATAATAAAAAGTTTGAATTTTTAATATTCTTTTGAGAAATTATAATTATTATGCATTTTCATTAAATACTGACAATTTTGAGTAATAAATATGCAGAATTCTTTATTTTCAAAAAAAAATAACTCATAGAAAAGGCGCTCTAAACCCGTTGAGTTAATCCGAAACCCGTAAAACCGAAATACACCCGCCCATATTTTACCCGAATCCGAAGTACATCCGATTCGTATTTTACCCGAACCAAAATACATCTGACCCGTATTTAACCCACCTGCCCGAATTGACATATCTTGAGCTTTTCCATCACAAATTTTTTCTATTCACAAGATTCGAACGCGAAACCTTACTTAAGAAAATAAGTATCAAACTATTTGAACTAATCTATATTGAACCATTGATGCTATAGATATTCATTTAGATACAAGTAACATACAACGTACAAAAATGTACAAAGAAAAAAAAAAAACTAAAAACATTGCATGCGAATACGATTCATAAACTATACATATACACATAAAGTACTGAACATTACAGATTCCAACATACTTCTTCAATAGTCTGATCTCAGTATACAGCTAATATCGGTCGAAGCCAAAAAATAAGCCCCAGTCTAAACTTTTTCCTCAAAATCAGAAAATTCACACAAAAATCCACAAATCGAGAATTAGATTCCCCGCGATAAATGAATCAGCTGAAGGCAGCAATCTGCCTGGAAACCACGACGTTTTCCTTTTCTGGAGACGGAGATGGCGGTAGTCTAGAGGAGAAGTTTCGAAGTGGATACTGATCAAGATCATCGATGCGCGAGTCATCATGGTCGAAATTGAGAGCGTAACTCAGCGGGTCATACCTGAAATCAGCCGAGTTGCGTCGGCCGCGATTCCGGCCGATCTTGCGTGAGAAGAGGCCCTTGATCTCCGGCAGCTCCGATTTCAGCCACGTCATCACCTTCTTGTTGTTGTGTTCAGAAGGCTCTAGAGCCTTGGATTCGTCGCCTTCATCGCGGTTGCAGCAAGAGGAGCCACAGAAGATGGAGGTCTTGAGCTTGCGCCTGAACGATGGCGAGTGGTCCTGGTCGTACTCCATTAATGACAAATACGAGGGAGAGAGACTGTGAGGGCTGTTTGTTGGCAAAGGAGAGAGAAATTGATCTGATGATTGATGAGCACTGAGGGGTAGGGAGAGAATTTGAGCCTGTGAGGCGTACATATAGATGAAGGTGATCAGTTTAATTAAGAAAGGGGAGAAAGTAAATACAGTATTAATCAATAAAGTGACAAGCGAAGGAAGATGATGAGGATGGATAATAAGGACTGCGATATTTGCCGGGCCACAAAATAATGTCAAGTAGGGAACAGAGAGGTGCTTTTGGCTTTGCGTGCTGTAGGTGAATGTGATGTGAGAGAGGGAGGAAAGACCGTGGGAGTTGCGCGGGTTTGATGGTTGTTGGAAAACGGCTCCTTGGCCCTCTCTCTCTCTCTCTCTCTCTCTCTCTTCTGCTTTCTGTTTCTTTTTCTTTTTTTTTTTTTGGTTGTTTCTAGGGCAGTGATGAGCATTGAGCAGTGATCGTCCTAATGGACGACCCGCATAGAGCTTGACCAAATGGTTTTTGTGAGTGGAAAATATCACTTAACTAGAGATTTATCTTTTTCCTCAAAAAATATATAAGTTGATAAATAGATAAAATTGATTAAAATTAATAGAAATGAGTTAAAATAGGTTAAAATGAGTTTTTTTTTTGTTGAAATAGATTGAATTTGATTGAAGTAGGATGAAATGAGTTGAATTTTTTGAGTATGATGGGTAGAAGTTCATCAAAATAGTGGGAAGTAATTTACAGTTGGTTTAAATTAGTTGAAGTGGGTTGAAGTAGATTACAGTTGGTATTTTTTTATTAAAATTCATTAAGTGTGTTAAAGTAGATTGATATAGGTTAAAGTTGAATTTATCAAAAAAAAAAGGGGCCTAGGTTTAATGGAAAGCAACCTCCACGAAGTTCATAAAGGACATGTTAGCCTGATCAAATTCATCCATTGAAGAAAAATGTCACTTTTAGGCTTTGAATTTACAACCTCTTCCATAAAAAACAAGTCTTGATGCATGTATTGGGCTACAAGGCTCTTTGATCTTGGCTCTTTGACCGGTATCCTTGTTTGCTAAGACTATGTTTTTATTAAAACATGATTAAGCTTCATAAGAAACAGAAAAGATATAGTTGGAAGTGAGTTCAAGCTAATTTATAATTAATCTTTTTTGATCGGATTAAGTTAGACGATTGGATCTCAAGTTGAGCATAAGACATTTGAGCATGTAAGACTTGTTAAAGTATAAAATCTTTTGTAAGTTTTTAACTATCAACTAGTGTTAAAGACCCATGCGATACACAGAAAATCTCATAAGTTTTAAATTATAGTTATTATTTGTCATTTGATAATAAGAATATTGCAATAAGAATGTGTTAAAGAGGAAACACTCTTACCATAAAAAATAATTAACACTCACATAGATTATAGTACGCTGAAAATTTAAAAAAACTGGTAAGTTTTCACATATTATAATAATAATATATGTCAAAGGTAATATAATCCTATGATTGCTAATTGTTAATATTAATTTGAACTCTTGTTCTTTGAAAATCAAAAGCCAATTGGTACCTTTTGGTAGTAATGTGGTGGGTTTTTTTTTTTTTTTTTGGGGCATATATATGACCCATAACTGATATTACACTAGGTCTAAGGAACCTATTATTCGATATTTATATTTATATTTATGTTCAAATAGTTAGGAAAAAATAATAATGATAAAATTCAAATACCTTTTTATTATTCCCTAACAATAATAATCATATTTTTATGATACATTAGACATAT